>CM059188.1:100974365-101073084 GCA_030323885.1 Branchipolynoe longqiensis | reverse complement strand
AGTGAGCGTAATCGACCCAGGACTTTGCACCCCGTTTTAAAAATAACGGCTCCAAGGTCGCCGGGTGCGGGTAAGCGGAACGCTTAATCCGCTTAGCTCTTAATCCGCTTAACTCTGGTCCGCTTTCATGCCAGGCTGCCGCTATTGTTCTGAGTGCGGGTCAAACCACGACACTCAAGACCGATGTCCTTTTGCTAAAACAATCGACACACCTGTAACGAGGTCAGGTATGGCTACGCGCAGCAGCACAGCGCCATCTAAGAATGCGAGATTGGGAGGTGACGTCGACGACTTTGATTCGACCGCTTCCAACTTCGCCGAGTTGTCACTGGAGGAGCGTGAGTCGACTGCACGCGCGGCTATCGACAAACTCAAGGCAGAGATGCGGGTTACGGCTCTGGAGGACGAACTGGACGATCTCAGAGCAGAACGAGACAGACGACGAAACAGACGCCGGACGACCGTGAGGGACGACCAACACGACTTTCAAGCTGGAACGAACCGGGACGACGCGGACGACCGACTACATCCACAGGAGGATCGACGGACGACGGTCGCAGCGCCTAAACAGCCGAGTTGGACTCTAGGCACCGACCACGTCGACTCGAAACACGGTCGATCGCGTCGACACTCACATGGGTCGAGTAGGAGAAGGAGGCGTGATTCTAGGTCGAGTAGTGACGGGAGTTCTTCACGAAGGCGGCGCAGTAAGTGGTCATTGAGAAAATATGGGATGGGCAAGGAAGTCAGGAAGATGAACCCCCATGAACTTGTTAAGGCTTCATGCGACTGGTGCCTGGACATTACGTCACTCTCAATATCGGACAACAGATCGTTCATCCAACACATTGGCTTCATTTCAACTCGGGCGCGTGAAGACCACTACAGGGACGTTGCCCATGTTGACCACGTGCTTGCCATTCGCAAGCTCGGGGAGAGCATCGGGTTCAAGGCATTTTCTAAAGCACACCAGGATGAAAGTATAGAACACTACGGCCGCAACAATATGAAGATTAAGAGGCAGGGCGCTAACACATATAGCGCTCGGAGAAGATCACCGGGCAACAACACTAAGAAGGCTTGTTACGCCTGGAATGGCGATTCGGGCTGCCTTAAAGCTGACGATGAGTGCCGCTTCGCTCACGCTTGCTCAAGATGTGGCTCTAAGTCACACAAACGGACTAAGTGCAAAAATTGACGTGCTCGAACATTCAACATGTCTAGGCACAATGTTGAATTCTCATATAGTGCCGATCATCCGAACGATAAAATTGAATCTAGGACTGTCACCCCTAACCGGACTGAACATCCCAACTCCTCTGATAATGATTGCATGCCATGTCTTGATCTTTCAGCGGGGGTCGAGATCGGGGATGGTGCGGGGGGGGTTGATGTCAGTATTATTCATGATAAGGCTAAGGTCTTGCTGTGGGAGCAGCCTGAGGGCGCCAGCAAGGCGGATCGTCTATTTGTTGAGCATACCGCATCGGGCGGCCTGTGGGTATACGTTAGCGAAACCGAGGGGGCGCCACCCAAGAGTTTTCAGGTAGATCGCAGCTGTGTTGATGGGAGCTGCACATGTAGCCACTTGATCGCGGGTAAACCGAGCCAATTAAAACCTTGCAGGTGGTTCGCTGAAATATGTCTTCGTGGCGATTGGGACCCAGATTGGGTATATCTGATGATAGGGGTCACTTTTGGGTTTAGGGTGATTAACCCAGGTGTTCAGGTCTCCTATATTCCAGACAAGCCCAGGAGGAAGGCTAAGTGGGAGCGTGATATAATTAATAAGAAATTCCTCGAGGAGGAACGTGACGGCTTAATTTCTAGGGTAGATGCCCCCCTCTCTGCACGCACGAGGCCTTCGTCGTCCCTAAGGACGATGGCGGAGGTCGTGTTGTTATCGACTGCAGTATGCCTTCGAACGAATCCGTGAACAACTTCACTGATGAAGTCCGGACCAAATTTTCCTATAAAGGCCTCGATGATGTAACGGAGATGCTCGAGAGGGGTGACTATATGGGGACGATAGACATAAAGGACGCCTATCGTGCAGTCCCTATCCACCCTGATGACCGCCAGCGTCAAGGCCTTCGCCATGGCGATGATAACCTCGATTACTTTCTTGATAATCGGTTGAGTATGGGCCTTTCATCGAGTCCCTTTATATTTTCCAAGATATCGGACTTCATCGTGAGATGCGGGGTTCGCGAAGGCTTGGCCAGAGTCGTAAACTATCTTGATGACTTCTGTCTGGTCGGTGGGACACGTTCGGAGGTCCAGGACGCCCAGAGAACCCTCATCCATATCTTGAGAAGACTTGGGTTTTTTGTTAACTTCAAGAAGGTCAGCAGTGTCGAGACCAAGGTTAGGTTCCTTGGCATATTCGTAGACTCTGTACGCCTCGAACTTAGCCTTCCTCCCGATAAATTAGAGAGAACATTGGAGATCCTCCGCAAACTGCGCGGGCGCAGGAAGGCCAGTAGAAGGGAGCTGGAGCAGGTGGGGGGGTTGCTCGCTCACTGCGCCAAGGTCGTCCGGGGCGGGCGGACCTTCTCTAGGCGGTTCTATGATCTCATGTCTAAACTTAAGCAGCCTTTCCATAGAATTAGGCTAGGCACCGGAGTTAGGGAAGACCTCGACTGGTGGCTGAATTTTGCAAGTAGCTTTAACGGGAAAGCCAAAATTCTTGGGAAGTTTGCCCCAGTCATATCCTGTTACAGTGATTCTTCCAAGTGGGGCTTCGGTGCCCTGCATGGCAGCGACTGGACTGTCGGCGCATACACAGACTCAGCTGAAGACATCCTTGACAGTTACGTCGGTCATCACCACTTCCGTCCTCCGGAGGATGTCTGGACCGCCCACATCAACGTGCAGGAGATGTGGGCGGTCTACGCATCCTGCGTCCGTTGGAGTGCGGGCTGGGGCGATACCACTGTCATCTTTGTCACCGATAGCTCTGTCGTGCAGGCAGCCCTTAATACTGGCAGGTCTAGGAGTGCCGAAATCATGCACTTCTTGCGCAGAATATTCTGGTTCTCGGTTAAATACAATTTTACCTTTACTTCTGTTTATATACGTAGTGCTGTTAACGTAGTATGTGATGCCTTAAGTAGACTGTGTGACAAGGATAGTGCCGCTAGAATCAGGAGTGTTGATGGTGCCAGAATGCTCTGTTGCAGCGACACCTTTGACCGATCGCTCGTCTCTTTCAGTGAGGGCAGCCCTGAGAGCCGAGCAGCAGCAGTACCAGCATCAGGCATACGCTCAGAACTCAACAATAGCGAGGGCCACGCAGATCAAGAAATATTTAAGATATGCTGAGCTTTTCCATTCTTCAAGGTCTCCCATACCATGCTCCGAGGAGCAGGTGGCCCCATATGCCGCCTGGTTGGCGAGGGACCTCAAGTATGTATCTGTCATCAACTACCTTAGTGGCCTAAATTTTTTCCTCAAGCAAAACGGCGGAAGGCCGATAGACTATACAAACTTTGTTCTTTCTTCTACGCTCAAGGGTATTCGGAGAGCTAAGTCTGATATACCTAGGCGTGCTATGCCTCTCCTTCCCCATATGCTTAGCAAAATCTTCGCCTTGTTAACCAATAACCCCGGCCACGTCGCCTGGCGCGCAGCAGTCCTCTGTTCATTCCGAGGGCTGTTGCGTAAGTCCCAGGTCACCTTGTCCGATGCCTCCTTATTGAGATCGGACTTCCAGTTTTATGACTGGGGTCTGATTTTGACTGTTCGTCGCTCCAAGACGATTCAGTTTAACGAGAGGGTCCTCGAGATCCCGATAGCTAGGTGTGTTGATACTGACATGTGTGCTGTGTATTGGACTGAGCGGCATTTCAGCCAGATTGCCGCTAAACCATCTCAGGTAGCCTTCCGCATTCCATGCGGCGTCGGGAGTTCCGCCCCTTTTCCTTACTCGGTCTATCAGGAGACCCTAAAGATATTTTCGGCCAGGGCGGGGCTCGATGCCGCCACCCTCTCGTCCCACTCACTCAGGAGGGGGGGTTGCACCTTCCTGTCCATGTGTGGAGCCACCATAGAGGAGCTGAAGGTCCGGGGCGACTGGGCGTCCGAAACTGTCTACTCATATCTCAAGACACCGCTCGGCACAAGGATTGTGAATGACATGAGGGTGGGGGTGGCGCTATGCTCGAATCAGGCTGGCGTTGGGTTGGGGGGAGACGCTTAGGCGTCTCCTTGGCCTATATTTTGCTGCCCTGACGCAAATAAAGTCGCCTACCCATCACCGCCTCTTGTCTCTCTCTTGCCGTAGCCCAACTTTATAGAGAGTATAATGTATTATACGTATATAAAAGGGGCGGAGCTCTCTCATAATATTATCACGATTATTCCTCTGTTATTTCGACTAATATTATTCTCCAATCGCTGACTTGCCCGCGTTTGCCCCGGTCCTTGCCTACCCCAGCGCCACCACCTGTGGGTTCCTGGCACTACTTGCCCGGGCAGTCAGTCTCTCTCCTGCTTCTGAATTTTTTTTTTTTTTTTACCGGTAGCCTATATTTTGCTGCCCTGACGCAAATAAAGTCGCCTACCCATCACCGCCTCTTGTCTCTCTCTTGCCGTAGCCCAACTTTATATATATAGTACTGTGGACAAGTGAAAATTCAGACGGAAAAGTGAAAATCACACCAGACTTATTCTATAGACAAGTGAATTTTGTTTTGCTTATTTCTATCATGCTATATATATATATATGTGCTCTATAATCCATTATGGGAATATAAACAAGGAGACTACCGATCTTCAGTTCCCTATGTAATAGTTAGCACTTATCCTATCTAGCTGACCCTGTTATTATGACATAGACCACGGTGGCGCCCCCTGTGAGCGGACCTGTGCACTGTATGCCAGCTGCGCCTGGCCTTAACGCCTTCAATTTTAACTTCACCGCCAGAGAATATATATCTTCTTCTCAACCACATCAGTCTTATCTTTGTTCTGGGGCCAACTGTTTATATATATATATATATATATATATATATATATAAATATATATTATATATATATATATATAAAGCTCCATCAGCCAAGGGCTTACCAAGTGAATACCAAAAGGATATATAACGGTTCACCAGTTTTAAACACACACACACACCACACAAACACACACACATACCCTCAAGGGAAAACACCGGATAATGTGGTTTGTTCTGGTTTGTAACTATGGTAAGGATGTTTACTAGCCGGGGTGTGGTGGAAACAGGTTAAGCTTACAGGTGAAGCACACCAGTCGAGAGAGATGGGATAATCCGTGTATGTGGGAGTCAGGCAATCAGAATGCACCGCCACTTCCTGTACTATTAAGAACCTTCTTTCTTCTTTAAACTGAAAGCTGCATAGTTTGGTGAAAATATCAAATTTTCAAAACCAATATAATTATCTAGATTTGATTCTACATATCTACCTTATACCCCTGTTACACTACGACGTAACAAGCCAACGTAAGCCTGACGTGCTCACGTTTCATCATTACGTTGACGTATGTTGGGTTACGTTATGATGATGTCAGAATGATGTTAGACTGATGTCGAGCTACGTCATGTTTTGTTGTGTTACGTCGGCGCGCGTCAAGGTTTTGAACCTGTTCAAAACTTTCGACGTAACTCGAACGTAAGGGTTTACATTCGCCGTACGTTCTGTACACATTTGGCAAACGTCAATGATGTTAAACAGACATTAGTAAAATGCTGCTCACTACATTCCACTATGTTCCACTACGTTGACCCACATTAAAGCCGGTGGAAACGTCCACGCGGCGTAATGGGAACGTCAGGAGAACGTCAGGAGAACGTATGCCGAACATACATCCAACATACATTCAGCATTTCGCCACCGTGTCATGACGTATGTAACGTCACGCAACGTAAAGCAACGTAGTTCTGGCGATGGAATAACGCACATAACGTTCCGTGAGCGTAATTATGTTGTCCTCTCTCGTTGAATGACGCTATCACTACGCTTTACCAACGTTACGCTCTCGTCAACTACGCTGCATCCACGTTCAACTTGTGCCCAAATTTGCATACTACGCCGAGAAGTTAGACGTTTTTCACGTTCTCCCTATGCTGATGTCATTACATCCTAGTGTGACAGGGCCTTTAGATGCGGGTGCACTTATTAAACATGTGCTGCCACATAGAAGGGAATAGTGAGCCAATTTAATAGAACCTGTTACAGCAGAAGTTTACAGCGTGCTTGCCAAAACTAATTTGACATGTTTACCCTTTAAATATCTCCAACGATTGTAATTTTAAATGAAAGTTACTTCAAGCGAATTGACTAGTAGATCATAACGATCAACCTAATATATTTATCTCAGAAAATGACAGAAACACGAACCATCGGACTATGCAACTTTAAACTTAAAAGAAAAAGTAATAATAAAAAAATCCATGTCCTGGCATTTCCCATACAGACATACAACCATACATGCCCCTGTCCATACAACCATACATTTTCTGGATTAGCTTTCCCCGTCCTGATATGACATTAGATGTTACTAGGACGTAAAACAAAACAAACAAACAAAAGATTAGCTTTGCAATGCAATTACAATGCAAATATAAATCCATTTACTCTTAGCGCTCTACGTCTGACTCAGGTGGCGCCATCTTCAGGTGACTCTGTGGTTGGCTATTTTGTTTGTTGTTGGAGTTTTATGTCCTGGCAACATCTAGAGTCATATCAGGACGGGTACTGACTTGTGACAGTGCACACTCATGGTGACTTTATAGTGCTGCCCCACTGGGAAATCAGGCTGCCGGAACCATGGCCCGATAACCCACTTAGTCACATTATCCTGCCACTGAGCGAACCAGTCCATGCCCTATCCTATTAATGCTGAGCGCCAGGCTAGGAAGTGACAAGTGTCAATTTGATAAGTTATTGGTAAGACTCGACCAGGAACCTAACTCCCGATATCCCGCACGCGAGGGCCCACGCTTTACCGATTCGGCCACCACGCCTGGTTGCGACCCTGTATGTGCCTCAAGGACAAGATTAATCTCTCCCCAAGGTTGAAGACCTTCGTGAGGCAGGGACCCTCTTTGCCCAGCAGGCATTGGTCCCTGGGATCAATGCCCGGTGCTGTACACCACAAGGCCGGCGTGGACGCAGCCAGGGACACATGTTCTAGCACTGCGAAGGTGGGGGGGGGGGGGGGGAGGAGGCGGGGGGAAGGAGGCGGGGGGGGGGGGGAGGAGGAGGGGAGAGGGAGGGGAGGGGAGAGTAGGGGGAAGGGGGGAGGGGTGAGGTGTGACGGGGAAATGGAGGGGGGAGGGGGAGGAAGGGGGGACTGAGTCGGATATCAAGTCATGGTGTCGGTGGCCTGATTTCCCAGTGGGGCAGCACTATAAAATCACCATGAGTGCACACTGCCACAAGTCAGTACCTATCCTGATATGACTTTAAATGTTGCCAGGACATAAAACAACCAACCAAGTGAATTAATTTCGGACAGCCAATATTGCTAAGCGGCATCATGATTGATCTGTTAATTAAATAAAAAATTGATTATCAATCTAATAAGGATTAATTTATACAATTAAACATAATTAAGAAGATTACATTAAAAAGAATTAAATTGAACATCGATCTACTAAGGATTAATATAAGCATTTAAACCAATGTAAAAACAGACAATAAACTAATATAAAAATAATTGTAAAAAAATAAGCAGAAATGCATTGGCGATCCCTTTGTAATTCACACAAATCCTCAGAGACATTTCTGATTAGATAAGCAGAACAGCTTACGTTGGAAAGCATTTGTCTGGACAGAGAACTAGCCACTGTGGTCCATATTGTGTGCCTTTAACTGGCCGGAATACAACTCCCGGTGGTCTTTTGTGCAACAACAAATGTGATCAAGTCGGCTCAGTTAATGCAATCAGGGCGGAAATGCTGGGTGAATACAAATTGAAATCTGGCTTACCGCCTCTGATGAAGTTCATCAGTGTATGCGATGCTGTGGGCCTAGTCTGAGACCATCGATAGACCGGTCCAATTACCCCCCTCTCCTCCTGCTGCTGCCTCTAGTTTACACCCCCATCACACCAAACAAGTTCTCAAAACATACGACCATGTTCTAAAATGTGCTGTGGTCGGGGTAGAATGTGGCTGCAAGAAAATGTTGGGCATGCTCAAAGTTCTGGAGCACCATTCCGTTCTAGTCTGTCCATTCCATTCATCAAAAGTTGCTACTATGTCCATTCCGTTCGCACACAGTTTGAGTCCGTTCAGCAACATTTTCAAGAACGTAGTGAGAACTAGTTTGGTGTGATGGGGGTATAAATACTTTCCACGCTATGTGCTTTAAAAGTCCAGGGCAGTATTTTACCCTGTCTGTGTGGCAAAAAGGTCATTAGGTAGTATTAGAGTCTGTACACATGTGAAGATATGGAATTCAAGGCTATTTCAAGGCTTTTTTCCCAAGGCTGTTTTTGATAGGAATTCAAGATTATTTTCATTTGGATTTCAGGGGGGAAAAAACAATGGTGAATGGCGATTTCGAACTAATTTAGATCAGTGGGGACAGTTTAATTGAATTCAAGGTTTTTCAAGACTAATTACCTAAAATAGGTTAAATTCAAGGCTTTTCAATGACTTGAAATGGGCCAAATGAAGTTCAAGACTTTTCAAGACTTTCCACGCCCCATACCTGTAGTATAATGTTTTGCAAAATGTTACATACAGGGTTCATAAAGTATTTGAAGCCAGTCAAAATTCAAGGTTTTTTTCCAAGCACTTTGACTCGGTCGGGATCGAACCCACATTTTTCGGACATAGCGCTGTTAAGCTATCCCACTTGGTTTATCTATGTAGTAGTGTGTCAGTTGTCACCCATGCTCTTGTGTTCAGCTGTTAGTATTTTTAATGGGTGTGGGCGGTGTGGGTGAAGGTGGGGGGTGAGAGTGATGCCCCAGTCACAACCACATTAGTGGACGTAGTTGAATGTAGTGGAGGCTAACGTGGCATGTTCAACTATCTTCAACTACATTCAATGTAGTTGAACATACCAGCGTCCGGACTTGTCCATACGGTTAACCTGGTAATAATCTGGGTGAGGTGTGATGTCTGATTTAATTTTTGGACATGTTCAAAAGAGAGCTACATTAAAGGCTGAATTTGCACCTGTGATGCTAACATACTCTAGCATACTCTAGCATGCTCTAGCATACTCTAGCATACTTGGACGAAGCCCTGGTCACATAGCCATTAGTGTATATATGTGAACATAGTGGAGGCTAACATAGTTGAACATAGCTGAACGTAGTTGAATGTACCCGCATCCATACCGTAACATATTTATCCATACCATAACATATTTATCCGTAACATAACGTATTTATCCATACCAAAACCTGCCGTACCTGAATGTATTTCAAAGTAGTTTAACATACTTACACCATGTTTGACCCACGTTAGCCTCCACTACGTTCACCTACGTTCAACTACGACCACTAACATGTATGTGACCGGGGCATGAGAGTGAGGGTTGGGGGTGGTAGTCCAGAGAAATACACACAGAATACTACTGCTAAATGTGCTACAGTTAGGTATATCAATTCAGTGGGGGTGAGAAGAAGGGGTCCAGAGAAATACACACAGAATACCACTGCTAAATCTACTACAGATACGCGCATCGATTCGTTTACTTCGCAAACTGTTCGAATAACACCCCGTCTTTACCCTCATGGATTATTTCACTTCAGCTGCTGTGTTTTCCACTGCCGAGACGATTTGTCGACAGATTCAGAAGAAAAGCAATCAAAAAGATTCCAGTGTCGACCATCTGAATCTGAATACGCCTTCCAGATGCAAATTATACAAGACACCGTGCTAGTTATAGTCAAACAACACAGGAATTAACGGAGGAGGAGTTGTGTTTGAATGATGCCTGGGTGGCTACAGGCTGAGTAAATACAAACCCCACAGGAGAAAACGATGCTCATGCCAGTTCATAATTAGACGAACAATGTACTTCAAAAACTGTGCCAATAGGGTGCTTTGTTTTTTCATGGATTTGTTTATTTTAATCAGCTGCAGACAGAAATATAAATAAAAGTGTTGTGTTCTGTATTATTTGAGCACAAGTGTATCGATATGATCTATGAGCATAGGACCCAAACGCTTACGCAAACTGGAAATTAAAGTCTGTGTTATAGTTTGCTAAGTGTTACCTTGAACGTGCGTGTTTGTTGTTTTTTTAATTTAATTTTTTTTTAAATTTTATGGAGGCTGTATTTATACTGTCCATAGCATATAAGCCCAGGTAACCAGGCTTGTTTTCAATGCTGGCCAGTTGTAGTGTTGGTGTTATCTTACCACACAGTAGCTGCTGATAAGGTATTTGATTGCCTGCATTTCAGTAGCAGATAGATAGTTGGTTGGTATGGTTAGTAGCCTACGTTAGTTTTTTTTAATTTTCTCGGCATATATTTATTTTATTTTTTTCTACTCTTATTACTAGACTAGCCTACTCCTATTTACATATCATAGGCTTGTATGTAGCTGTGTGGTGTGTTATCTGGCTACTTTGGCATGGTTACCTTCCATTGGGCGTCCCGCTGGTGGGCCGTGACACATCACATGCCCCTATGCAGTGCAGCTTAGTGGGGGTTTCCTAGCCTTATTTTGCACAGATATTTTTTGTATGTTTTTAGGTCAGGAATTTGTCGTTCCTTTACCGTTTGGGCATTCCACACCTTGGCAGCCATTTCCAGCATGCTTCTCTCATGAGCTTTCATTTGACTTCTGGTCTGCTTTATTAGTGGCGCATTATTTGCTCTGGTAGCCCTTTGTGTTTTTGTTAGGAGTTTATTGTTTTGACTATAGCTATATGCTAATGTTTTCAAATGAATTATTCTCCTATTTTCTAGTAATTTCACTTTGGTTCTTTTGTGTATGTCATAGGTGGGGTGCAGCTTGTCTACTCTTAGGCAGATTTTTAGGGCTCTGTTCTGCAGTAGTTGCAGTTTTTTAAGAAGTTCTTTTCTCGCACCCATGTAGTTTACATCTCCATAGTCAAAATAGGAGAGCACCATGCCCTTGAAGATTGTTATTGACATTTCTTGTGTCATGTAGTCTCTTAGCTTTGCAAATAGCCACAGTTTGTGGTTTACTTTTTGGATAATTTTATTTATAGATAGGTTGTAGTTTAGTTGGCTGTCCAACTCAAGGCCTAGATATTTGTAATGGTCTACATTTTCTAATGTTTGGTTTCCTAACTTACAGTGTAGTTTTCTTTCTTGCATTTGTTTATGCTTTCACATGCCAACACATCTACCTGAACAGGAAATTTTGCTTGATAAGAAATGGGGTACCTATCGGATTAAGGGTACCATCCAGAGTTCTACGCAGCCAACTACATGTATCTCCGGATCTTAGAAATAAAATAAAAACAGAGACTTGTCTATATGTAATACCACTTCACACCATGAACCTGTTTTCTGTACACCATCTATCTCCATCGCAACATTAATGTTACAACAACAAAAAGACCGCAAACACAAATACCATTTTATGTGGTCAATATGCAATGCCAAAATTGCTGTTTAGGTCTCCCCTTTCAAGGATTATTTAGTTCATCAGGGATGTTGCTTCTCATCTGAACCAATTTGAAAATTTACGCAAACTTAGTTGGAAATTAAAGTTTGTTTTGTGGTTGGCTAGTTGTTAACTTGAACTGACGTGTGATCCAAATATATATATATGTGCTGTAAAGCATTATACAAGTATATATATATATGCTGTATAAGCATTATACAAGTATAATTATCCGTAACCTGATTATCCTTTAATGGTGCCTCTGATTGCACCTTCTCTGGATGTCTCACAACTACTGACACTTAACAACTCAGGCCAATGGACAGGCCCTCTGTCTTGCCTGGTGCTGCCACCTGGCCTATTCAGCTGTCACGACTCAGCCTGTACCAGTCACTTATATATACATAAAAAATTATATAACATCGCACTGGAGGAGTAAAAAACAAAAAAGGACAAACCCCATCTCAGTTCTTCCGACATCAATACTATGTGGTGTAGTTCCCAATTCTACCACTGCAGCGCCACTTGCGTGTGAGTTATTTAATTAGGCGTGGATAGGGTGATTGCATCAGGGAACCTAGATAGAATGATGGTGGTTATGACGCTAGCCTGAAATGAGAGTAATGTAGTTTCGAGTCAGCTCTATTATCCTCCGGTGTGACTGATCCCAGGTAGCGTCCGTTAGGATCAAGGAAGACCGGTGGCGGCGACCCTGGTCTGCGTAGGTACATAGGAGGCAATACATAGAATAAGAAGAAACAATTCCTATCCATGCGTTTATACTCACATAATGCGATATGCATCATTAAATCATATATATATATATTTATAGAGAATACAAGTATATATATATATATAAATATATTATTTATCTGTATTGATTTAAAAAGCCCAGACATCTGTGTATTTTAAAATGCTCTTGTTATTGGATTAAAACCGGATATTGTACAGCTTACATGCTAAACTTAGAATGATCCACGTTCAACCCCAAGCTATAACCACATCACCAATGTAATTCCTTTATGATGGTGATGAGTTACTTGCACTAGACACACAGAATGTTCTGAATGAGTCTGTGGTGAACACAGTGCGAAGAGTGCATGAACTTGGGAAAGAGCAGTACGATAACTATCACAAAGAAGTGATAGTGGACCGCACACGCTCAATCCATGAACCCATAAAGAAGAATGCTCTTCCCCTCTTCAGATGTCCAAGCCCAAAATCCAAGACGAAGCAAGCAGGGAAGATTTCATCACTGAAGAGTGATGTTGCTCTCTTCTCTCACTTGTACATCATAATGCAGAAAAGGGAGAGCGACATGAATGCATTCTTCAAACACGAGAACCTGCCTTGTCCCCCTTCACTCTCCAATGGTGGGAAACTGCGCACAGGAAACAAATCTGATCTGCTGAAAATTTTGGAGCAAGGCACACAGAAAGACCCCCCAGATGACATTGATGTCAAGCTGCTGGATGGGGCTGATGTGGTGCACCTGCTTCCCACTGCTGGCATTGTGACATTTGATGAGTATGCTGACCATGTCTTTCTGCCACACATCATGAAACAGTTGGAAAACTGCAAAAGGGTTGATGTGGTATGGGACGCATACGTCCCCATCAGCATCAAAGAGTCTACCAGAGAAAAGCGATGACAGGGCATTAGGAGAAAGGTCGCTGGTAAGAACAAGCTCCCAGGAAATTGGGCTGATTTCTTGCGAGATTCGAACAACAAGCAGGAGCTCTTCGCATTCCTCTCCAGCAAGACTGCCTCTGCAGATGATCAACACTTCCAATAACTGGAGCGCTTCACAGTTGTTCTGTACGACAAGGCCAGTGACCTGGAACATGTTGATGAAGCAAGGAAGGAGCTGTACTGCCAGAAAGAGAGGACAATGGATACTATTCCCCCTACGCAGGATGCACTATTGCAACACTCGGAAGAGATCCATCTACCAAGCTGGAATATGGTCCACCAGTGACCAGAGCGAACAGCCTGCTCCAACTCCAGAGGGTTGGGGTTGGACTCTTGATGAGGACAGCCAGTCTTAGGTCCCTGTCTGGAGCACTATTCTTGTGGCCTCCAAAGCCTGCAGTGAACTAGTGAAGTGTGGCTGCAAGAGCCTGAATGGATGTGGTGCTCGATGTGCGTGCAAAAAAGCTCTTTGGAAGTGCACTCTCCTATGTACTTGTAACTGCGAGCAATAAAGATGACAGGACCCATTACAATCATAACGACTGAGTGAACGGGAGTGTGTGGGGGAGTGCGTGTATGAGATTGAGAGTGTGCTGGCGATTGTGTGGAGGAGTGTATGTGAGGGCGTGTGCATAAGAGTGTGCTAGAGAGGATGTGGAAGTGAGTATGTGAGGCAGTGTCTATGAGAGTATGCTGGGGACTGTGTGGGGGAATGTGTGTGCAGGAGTGTGTATGAGAGTAGGGCTGGGGAGTGTGTGGAAGTGTGTGTGTAAGGGAGTGTGTGTGGGGTGTCTGCGTCTGCATGTGTATCCATGGGAGTGTATGGGGGAAGGGATGCGGGAGAATGTGGAAGTGTGTGTGTAAGGGAGTGTGTGTGGGGTGTCTGCGTGTGTATGCATGGGAGTGTATGGGGGAAGGGATGACGGGAGAGTGTGGAAGTGTGTGTGTAACGGAGTGTGTGTGGGGTGTATGTGTGTGTATGTATGGGAGTGTATGGGGGAAGGGATGGCGGGAGAGTGTGGAAGTGTGTGTGTAACGGAGTGTGTGTGGGGTGTCTGTGTGTGTATGCATGGGAGTGTATGGGGGAAGGGATGGCGGGAGAGTGTGGAAGTGTGTGTGTAACGGAGTGTGTGTGGGGTGTCTGTGTGTGTATGCATGGGAGTGTATGGGGGAAGGGATGGCGGGAGAGTGTGGAAGTGTGTGTGTAACGGAGTGTGTGTGGGGTGTCTGCGTGTGTATGTATGGGAGTGTATGGGGGAAGGGATGGCGGGAGAGTGTGGAAGTGTGTGTGTAACGGAGTGTGTGTGGGGTGTCTGTGTGTGTATGCATGGGAGTGTATGGGGGAAGGGATGGTGGGAGAGTGTGGAAGTGTGTGTGTAAGGGAGTATGTGTAGGGTGCCTGTGTGTGTATCAGTGGGAGTGTATGGGAGAAGGGATGGTGGGAGTGTGTGGAAGTGTGTGTAAGGCAGTTTGTGGGGGGCGGGGGGGTGTCTGCGTGTGTATCAGTGGGAGTGGGGGTGGGGGTGGAGGGAGGGAGTGTGTGTGGGGTGTCTGCGTTTGTGCGCATGTATATACATAGGAGTGTGATAGAGTACAGGAGGAGTAAGTATGCACCTGTGTGAAGGAGTGTGTGAGAGTGTGCAAGTGTATGGTTGTGTTTTGCGGTAATGTGTAGAAAGGTGTGTGCGCGTGTGTGTGAGAGGGAGTGTATGTGAGGGAGTGAGGGAGTGTGTGAGTGTGTAAGCATATGGTTGTGTCTTGCGGTAATGTGTAGAAAGGTGTATGCGCATGTGTGTGAGTATGTGAGAGGGAGTGTGTATGTGAGGGAGTGTGGGAGAGTGTGTAAGTGTATGATTGTGTTTTGCGGTAATGTGTAGAAAGGTGTGTGTGCATGTGTGTGAGTGTGTGAGAGGGAGTGTGTACATGAGGGAGTGTGTGAGAGTGTGTAAGTGTATGGTTGTGTTTTGCAGTAATGTGTAGAAAGGTGTGTGTGTGTGTGTGTGTGTGTGAGAGAGAGGGAGTATGTATGTGAGGGAGTGTGTGAGAGTGTGTAAGTGTATAGTTGTGTTTTGCGTTAATGTCTAGAAAGGTGTGTGTGCATGTGTGTGAGTGTGTGAGAGGGAGGGTGTACGTGAGGGAGTGTGTGTCAGTGTGTAAGTGTATGGTTGTGTTTTGCGGTAATGTGTAGAAAGGTGTGCATGTGTGAATGTGTGACAGGGAGTGTGTATGGCAGAGAGAGAGAGAGAGAGAGGAGGGAATGTGTGCGTGTGCATGAGTGTACATAGCGGGGAAAGCAGCTGTGGGTGGGTAGGTTTGGGTTTAGTTAACGCAATTGCCATGCACTGCGATCCACGTCTGTGCGCATGCGCGGTCCTTGCGCTCTCAATCCGCGGCGGAAATTAAATGAACGCATGCGCAGCATCTCGGGGCGCCGCGGTAGCAATTGGCTTAAACAGAGTCGGTGAATAGGGGTCTAATGTCCACCTAATACTACACGACAGGTGATCAGTGCGGGCAGCCTGGGGGCACGCCAAGGTGTCCCAAGGTCCCGGTATAGTAAGTTCAAAACACTACCCCACAAAAACACTACGGTAGCTTTTCAACCTAGGTTCAAAACACTATGGTAGTGCTTTCAACCTAGTTGAAGGTAGGTTCAAAACACTACTGTGGTCATGCTCAAAACACTATCCTTAAGTTCAAAACACTACTTTTAAGTTCAAAACACTACTCTAATTGTTTTAATATAATTGATGCATAGTCATTGTCATTTGTAGTAGGGTGGGGCAGTATGCAGTAAGGTGGGGCAGTATGCAGTCGGGTGGGGCTGTATGCAGTAGGGTGGGGCAGTATGCAGTAGGGTGGGGCTGTATGCAGTGAGGTCGGGAAGAATGCAGTTGGGTGGAACAGTGTGCAGCGTATACTACTATGTGCTTCAAACACTGCAGCGCCATCAGAGTATACTAATACGTGCTAAAATCGCCGCAGCACCATCAGCGTATAGTATACATTGTGCAGACGCCGCAGCGCTATCAGTGTATACTACAACTACAAGTATGTGTATCCTGATATGACCTTAGATGTTGCCAGGATGTAAAGCTCCCAACAACCAAACCAACTAGTACATGCTTCAAATGCCACAGATTGGTCAGCGTACAATATGTAGGCTTACCAGTAGGTTACATTTTCTGGCATTACATACAGCCCCTACTGCCGTGCTATGATAGTGTTTTGAACGTGGGAAGTGTTTTGGACGTGCATACTGTTAGTGTTTTGAACTTAGCAGTATTGTTTTGAACCTAAGTTCAAAACACTACTGCAGTGTTTTCAACGGGGTAGTGTTTTGAACGTCCTACACCGGCACCAGAGCCTCCCTGACACCAATCCAGGGGGCGCTTCGTGCTTATCAGGTTGCCTGGTTTAATGGGTTCCTTCCTTGGTGAATGGGGGATTTTTTCTTTTCTTTTATTTCTTCATATATATATTATTTTTTTAATGATAAGAACATTTAAGATTGAGAGATTGAGTGTGAATATTGCAAAAGTAGTCATGGTCATTTCAGTTAGTGTAATTATTATTCGAATAAGCACCGTGCCTTGAATATAGACTGGGAGAGTGGAATGGGTGTGAATGAAACGGTGAACCTGAGTTAAAGTTGTATAGTCCGATCAAATATCAAATTTTCAAAACCAAACCAATTATCTAGATTTGATTTTACGTATTTAAGTTAGATAATGATGCACTTATTAAGGATTTGTTTCTGCGTAGAAGGCAATAATGAGTCAATTTAACAGAACCTGTTACTGCAGAAGTCTATGGTGTCTGAGTTTTGGCAAGCTTGCCAAAACTAATTTTCCATGTTTGCACTCACAATATCTCAAAAGTTTTCCATTTAAAATAAAAGTAACTTTGAACTAATGTAAAGTAAATACTAGTGATCAATCTAATATATTTATCTCAGAAAAAATACAGAAATTCAAAACCATTGGACTATGCAACTTTAAATAAGCACTTTCAGCTACTGCAACAAGGAAAGGCACAACCATTGGTTGGTTAGGGTTTTATTTCCTGGCAACATCTAAGGTCATATCAGGCCAGGTCTAGACTTGTGACAGTATGCACTTGTGACAGTGCGCACTCATGGTGACTTCATAGTGCTGCCCCAATAGGAAATCAGGTCGCTGGTACCATGACCCGATATCCCACTCAGTTACATTATCGAGACACTGAACTAACCAGTCCTTGCCTTATCCTATTAATGCCAAACACCGGGGTAGGAAGCGACAAGCATCAATGTTGTAAGTCATTGGTTTGACTCGACCGGGAATCGAACTCCCAACCTACCGCACGGGAAGCTTGCGCTTTACTGATTTGGCCACCACGTCCGGTAATGCAGAACGAAGAGACCTGAATCAACACTGGAGAGCACGTAGATCTATTCCCAATAACACCATTATAATTCTTATATTACAGGATATGCTAAAGGTATGAAGTTTTAAAGATCTTTAAAAAATAATAAAGTTAATATATATAATAATATATATATCATACATATCCGTGCAATTGAGGTTTTTTTGTGTTTTTTTTTGTAAATATATTTATTCTGCCGAATAAGTATTTTGTTAGTGCCGAAGTACTGGTCTTCCGGCCATTTTTCAATTCAGGGTTATTTATACAAAAGGTATGTAGAATCATGTATACAATAACTGCTGAATACACAATTTGCAGCATGTAACACAATGAAATTCTCGAACCCAAAAGTTCCATAGCAATATGGTAACAGTAGTGTCACATAACTTGATCAATATTAGTCAGATCAATGCGAGTATTTACATAGTATTTAGAATGTAGGCAGAAGTTATCTTCTGTATTCATTTGGTAAAGTTGTAGTAAGTTTTAATGTTCAGTTGGAATTAGGCATGCGGTATATAAATGTTAGTTTGCCGCGTCCAAGGGGATGGCTGGGGGTGGTGCGACGGGTAGTTGTCTGGGATTAAATGCCTGGGAGTAGTTGCCTGGGGGTTGTTGTCTTTGAGTAGTTGTCTGGGGATAAATGCAGGGGCGTAGCTAGGCGTAGCTAGGCGTAGCTAGGCGTACGCGCATACGCCAAAACGTCCACATCGTTTTGTCAACAAACAAAAAAAACTAAAATAAAGAGAGAGAGAGAGGGAGAGAGAGAGGGAGAGAGAGAGAGAGAGAGAGAGAGAGAGAGAGAGAGAGAGAGAGAGAGAGAGAGAGAAGGGATGTAGTAGTCCGGAGTGTCGAAAACTCAAGTCTAAAATGTGTAAAATCCACCAGCTTAAGCTTAAGCGGCCCCCCTAAACCCCCTGCCGAAATTAGGAGTACACATCGTTAAAGGTCTAGCTACGCCCCTGAAATGTATGGGGATGGAAAATGGATTATCCAGGGGGGGGGGGGTAGCTGTCCAGGGGGTAATTGTCCTAGAACCAGGAACCTAAGGGGAAGGTCACAAGTTATATACACGCACACAAACACACAGCACCTAGACTATTCTGGGCTGTTTTTATTTTATTTGATCAAATGCATGCAAGTACGCATATATATAAATGGACACCGCAGAAATATTTAATTCCCCCCCCCCCATCTCTCCCTCACGAGAACACTGGTCCCGCAGAGATATGGTGCTCCCCGGGAGACTGCCTGCTGCGGCTGGTATCAATCTTACATAGTATGGGAAATTTATTTAATAAAGTTCAACATGAATGAGAATCAGGTCAGGTAGGTCAAACGTCTGAGGTTTGAATCCATGACCCGGCACTCAACCCTATGAATGTCACTGTCTATGGTTGTAGGGATGGGTCGGCAGTCTAGAAAAGGTGTGTGGTGTTGTCGGTCCGGTGTCATGGTATAAAACCCTGGCCCGATCGCAGCCCCTGCCGTGGCTTCTGCGCATGCGCAGAGTTTGTAAACAAGCGCAGATCGGCTGCAGAACGAATACACACTGCCAGTGTCTATTAAAGATTAATAGAAATGCACAACCCTAACCGTATAAATTTAATATAATCTATCCGTCGAATATGTTTTCTATATGTGTACCAAGCAGCTTGTTTCTAAGTGGTGTAGCTTTAGAGATATTTCACTTTTTCTGTATGAAGATTGCACTGACACTCAGAATATCCCAACTTTCACTATTATCTCTGTTTTTAATACTTTCAGCATAAATTGCTCTTAGGTTACATTAAATACTTCAGATCTTCCTCTTCAATCGCGCATTAAGATATTTTTAATCGATCCAATGAAAGCTTTTAAATTTATTTTACAAAAATAAATGCTTAGTCAAGTGTCTTCACGGCAGGGGCTGCGATCGGGCCGGGGTTTTATACCATGACACCGGCCAAGTGCCAACGGCATGGCGGTGATAGCCGGAAGTGACGTCAGAGTTGGGGTTAACCAAGTACAAGCGAGGGGCGCATCGGCGTGCGCTGGTGTCGCCACCTTGAGCTAGGAGGGCTTCTGGCCACCTACCGGGTATTATAATAGTCCAATGAGTGGAGTCAGTTAAAGTTGCATAGTCCGATGGTTTTGAGTTTCTACCATTTTCTAAGATAAATATATTAGGTGGATCGTTAGAATCTATCTTACAAGAGCTTCAAGTAACTTTGATTTTAATTTGCTAACTTTGGTGACATTTGATGTGTAAACATGACAAATTAATTTTGGCGTGCTTGCCAAAACTCTCATCCCATAGCCATAGGCTTCAATAGTAACAGGTTCTATGTAATTGACATAGAATCCCCTTCTATGCAGCAACAAATACTTAACAAGTGCACCAGTATCTAAGTTGGATATGCAGGTTCAAATCTAGATAGGTGTTTTCCTTTTGAAAATTTGATGCTTTTATCGGACTATGCCACTTTAAGCAGTAGACCTCAGTGGAGAAGGGTCTGCAACACTATCTGTCCCGTCTCGATCGCCAATTTCCCATATTGCCGAAGCAAAATGGCCAATTCATATATATTCATGGCGACGGGGATTTTGGCCGAGAATAATTGGTCGGGCTCTTTACGATGGCCCCCGTTTTATCAGCGGGGGGAGGGGGTGGGGGGAGGGGGTGGGGGGAGGAGGTGGGGGAGGGGGGGGGGCTTTAATGTCCGGCTCTAACCAACTTGACGGACCGACAAGACGAGTCCCCATGAGAGGACACTGTCGGTTGCATGTAGATAGCCATTATAATATGCCTTCAGATGTGGCCAAGACAGAAAACCCCACTGAGACATAAACAGACAAAGAGCAGAACCAGTGAAAAAAGCCAATTTCAAACTATACTATGTCCAGTATCATCCGATAGCACCCACATTGCACTGACTAGCAAGTGTAGTGAAATATTACATACACAGGAAGGATGGAAAGTTGATTGCACCAGGGAACCTAGATTGAGTAATGGTTAGGACACTAGCCCCTGAATGGGAGAAGTGTGGGTTGGCACAAGACTCATGCAAATAGACTATCAAAGCACATCTCTCAATAAATCTCATCAAATTCATAATTCTAAATCTGAAGATTTTTCAATTTCCAGATTGACAATTCTTTTGCAGAAAAAAAGTATTTAAAAAAGTATTTACACCTGAAAAAAAAGGATGACAAAACTATAAAAATAATTATAGGTCGATTGCTATAATCTTTTAACTTAGTTTGAAGAGACTTTTATTTTAAATGGCAAACTTTTTTTTAGATATTTGAAGTGAAAACACACCAAATTAATTTTGGCAAGCACATCAGATTGATTGATTGATTGATTGATTGGTGGTTGCTTTACGGCATGTCGGCAGCATAGGCCATATTCATGGCGAGAAATGTTTGTTTTTTGTTCAAACCATCGTTTTTACATGTAAAAGCAGAAAATCAATTATGTGCCAATAGACACTCATTAAATTAGAAAGCTAACAATCATATATTTGTGGTCAAGAAACAAATACCCATAGAAAAAGAACAGTTTTATTAATAATTGATAGAATTTATTTAGTAAACTATATGAGGTGGTACAGTCCAGCTGCCCTCAAAAAGGCTAAAAGGTTTTTTTGTTTTACTTTAATAAAAAGGTCATGCATGATGTCTGCAGTGTAGAATTGTTGGCGCAGGGCCAAAAAATCAACGCAACTTAGTCAAATGTGTTTGAGTGTCAGCGGAGACTGACACCCAATATATTCATGGGGAGGTTCCCCCTTGAGCAGAAAAGTATGTCTAAGCCACGAGTAGCCAATACGGCAGCGGCTAAGGACCACTTGGTCCCACCGACCTCCTGCATGAGTCTGTGGTGGTTTTCCCCACAGATGGTTCAATTTCTTTAAGTTTATTAATGTTTTCATCCCACTCATGTTGCCATTTGGATTTTATGTGGGTGGCTATTAGTGGTTTCAGATCAGAGTGGGGGATCAGACACGGTTCAAGATCACAGGCAAGCACATCAAAACTCAGGCACCATAGACTGCAGCACTAAACAGGTTCTATCAAATTAACGCGGTACTCAGTTACATGTAGCAACAAATGCTTATTAAGTGCACCAGTATCTAAATTAGCTACATGCTTAATAAGTGCACCAGTATCTAAATTAGATACATACATAGAATCATTCCTAGATACTTGTTTTTGGCTTTGACAAGTTGATGCTTTCATCGGACCATTCAGCTTTAAAGCCCGCGCTCTAGAACAGAGGGCCGTGTCTTTGTAGTCAGAGTCTTGCATTAAAGGAGATCAAGCGGGTCAGGGGGCGGCCTCCCCCTGACATCAAACCAAACTCGGTAAGCAGGGGGCAGCGACAGGCAAATTACTGCCAGGGAGCCGCTTGACATAGCGTTTAAGATTCAGCACTCTTGTGTCCCTCTGGCGTGCCTTGCCTTGTCCCTAACCGCCCCCCCCCCCTCACCCTCCACCTTCCAACCAGACGGGATAGCACAAATGAGTTGAGCGTCCGTCTCCCGTTTTGGTAGAATGTGGGATTTGAACTTACTGGTTTGAACCATGGTCGAGTCAAATCTACTACATGGGGTAGTGTATTTTTAGAATCAACAACCTGGAGGTTGTTGATTCTAAAAATTGATACTTGTTGCTTCCTAGCTTGGCGCTCGGTATTAATAGGATAGGGCAAGGACTGGTTAGCTCAGTGTCAGGATAATGTGACTTTGGGGGGATATCGAGTCATGGTGCTGGTGGCCTGATTTCCCAGTGGGGCAGCACTATAAAATCTCCATGAGTGTGCGCTGTCATAAGTCGGTACCCTCCTGATATGAGCTTAGATGTTGCCAGGATGTAAAACTCCAAAACCAACCAACCTTAACCCTACGTGACCACCCTCCCACCCATTCCGCACACACACCAATCTGTGACGTCAGACGCAGACCTCGTCTGCCCGCTATTTTCTGCCGGCCCGGCGCTCTCCTACTCCTACTAATAGCCCTATTTCAGATGACGTCAGCATAGGTATTTAGGTCAGTGCACCTGCAGCTTGGCTGCAGGATGACACACTGTCACACTGCAAACTCAATCGCTATGAGCAATCTTCATAGAGAAAAGGTGAAATATCTCTAAGACCACAACCTAGAAACAAACTGATTGGAACTCATATAGAAAACATGTTTAACAAACAGATTATATTATATTGATAAGGTTCCGGTTCTGCATTTCTATTAATTTGGAATAAAACTGACGTTTTGCACTGCACATACAGGCAAACTCAATGCATTGCCAATGGCTGTGAGCAATCTTCATATAGAAAAAGTGAAATATCTCTAAAACCACACCACCTAAACACAAACCGCTTGGAACACATATAGAAAACATGTTTACCAAAAAGAGTATATTACATTGATAAGGTTAGGGTTCTGCATTTCTATTAATTTGGAATAAAACTGACGTTTTGCACTGCACGTACCGGCAAACTCAATGCATTGTCAATGGCCGTGAGCTATCTTCTTTTCTTTCTCTTTTTGTTGTTGAAAGAGGTAAAGGAATCAGAATAAAGAGAGTGGTCAAGAACCCGGTACCAGTGCAATTACACCCAGAACTTACCTACCCCCCCCCCCCAGGATATTTGCCCTCAGAAAATAAGCAACCCCAGTATCATCTTACCCCCTGGATTGATTAATTGATTAATGGCTGCTTCACGGCATGTCAGCAGCATAGGCCATATTCACGGTGATCTACCCCCTGGATAAATACCTCTCTATCCATCGTCAATTATGTCCCACAGCCTTAACAATCAAACAAATATCATACAGTGCATTCCCCGGTTATAGCTCTGTCACTTGTTTACTTTATACTGAAATTTGTGTTTAAATTAAATATAAACTTGAAAAAGAAATTTTGTTATTATATTCAATCAATCAATGTGTGCCGTCTTCTCGAAGAAGGTTGGCTGCAATGGACCTCCATCTCTTCCTGTCATTCGTTCCTCTCACATATTCTGCATAGCTCATTGCTGTCCACTCAGTGATGTTGTCCATCCATGTTGTTCTCCTTCTCCCTCTTGGTCTTTTCCCTTCTATCTTCCCTTCCAGTATTCTTCTCTGTGATTCCTGGTGTCATATCATGTGGCCAAAGTATTAAATTTTTCTGTTTTTGATCGTTTGTATTATCTGTCTCTTTATTTTCATTCTTGTTAGGACCTCCACGTTGCTTATCATTGCTGTCCGTGGAATTTTTAACATTCTTCTGTATTGCCACATTTCAAATGCCTCGAGCTTTGTTGTTATTGCTTTCTTCAAAGTCCATGACTCGCAGCAATATAAAAGTGTAGACCACACATAGGATTTTAGCAGTCGGAGTCTTGTTTTTATATATATGTCTCTATATCGGGTTATTATATTACATATCGGAATAGTTATTTCCCCGCACTGAAAATATAATTGATAATCTTGGTAATTACTTGGGCAGTTGTCCGTTTTGTTGGTAGGTAGTTGTCTGGGATGAATGCCCGTGGGTTTTTGTTGGTAGGTAGTTGTCTGGGGTGAATGCCCGTGGGTTTTTGTTGGTAGGTAGTTGTCTGGGGTGAATACGCACGGCTTGTTGTTTGTAGGTAGTTGTTTGGGGTAAATAGCAGCGGGTTGTTGTTTGTAGGTAGTTTTCTGGGGTAAATATCTGTGGGTTGTTGTTTGTAGGTAGTTGTCTGGGGTGAATGCCCACAGTTTGTTGTTTGTAGGTAGTTGTCTGGGGTGAATGCCCACAGGTTGTTGTTTGTAGGTGGTTGTCTGGGGTAAATACCTGTGGGTTGTTGTTTGTAGGTAGTTGTCTGTGGTGAATGCCCGCAGGTTGTTGTTTGTAGGTAGTTGTCTGGGGTAAATACCTGTGGGTTGTTGTTTGTAGGTAGTTGTCTGGGGTAAATACCTGTGGGTTGCTGTTTGTAGGTAGTTGTCTGGGGTAAATATCTGTGGGTTGTTGTTTGTAGGTAGTTGTCTGGGGTAAATACCTGTGGGTTGTTGTTTGTAGGTAGTTGTCTGGGGTGAATGCCCGTGGGTTGTTGTTTGTAGGTAGTTGTCTGGGGTGAATGCCCACGGGTTGTTGTTTGTAGGTAGTTGTCTGGGGTAAATACCTGTGGGTTGTTGTTTGTAGGTAGTTGTCTGGGGTGAATGCCCGTGGGTTGTTGTTTGTAGGTAGTTGTCTGGGGTGAATGCCCGTGGGTTGTTGTTTGTAGGTAGTTGTCTGGGGTAAATACGGGGTTGTTGTTTGTAGATGTTGGGGGATGGGTTTTGTGGTGTGTCTGGGGATGCCTGTGGGTTGTTGTTTGTAGGTAGTTGTCTGGGGTGAATGCCCGTGGGTTGTTGTTTGTAGGTAGTTGTCTGGGGTAAATACCTGTGGGTTGTTGTTTGTAGGTAGTTGTCTGGGGTAAATACCTGTGGGTTGTTGTTTGTAGGTAGTTGTCTGGGGTGAATGCCCGCGGGTTGTTGTTTGTAGGTAGTTGTCTGGGGTAAATACCTGTGGGTTGTTGTTTGTAGGTAGTTGTCTGGGGTAAATACCTGTGGGTTGTTGTTTGTAGGTAGTTGTCTGGGGTGAATGCCCGTGGGTTGTTGTTTGTCTGGGGTGAAGACCCAGGTGCAGTTATCTGGGGGTAGTTTTCTAGTGGTCAATGCCCAGGGGGTAGTCGGGGTTATCCGGGAGGTAGTTGTCCAGAGGGATAATTGTCCTAGAACCAGGAAGCCAGGAGGAAGATCCTGCAGTATTACTCAGGGAACATTGGTCTCTAGGGGACAAAGTAAGTTGATTTTCAAGATATATAGACACCTCACTTAGGATACACTACAGAGGCAATGCGTTTTAAAACTTTGATTTAAACTTGGATCTAAGGATTCGATCAAGTTAATGGTATCTGGTATTGGTGACTGGATCCACTGATTTGCATATTTACAATATAATATATATATATGTGTATTGGAGATATGTTATATCTTTTTGAAAAAAGAAGAGAGAAAGACAAAGGAAGAAAGAAGTGTTTAAAGACAATTCTAGAATCATGCAATACCGTGTGATGCATACTCACCGACCAGACGGGATGGCCGAATGAGTTAGAGTGTCCGTCTCCCGTGTTGGCAAATCGTGGGTTCGAACCCCGGTCGAGTAAAACCAATGACTTAAAAATGTATACTTGTTGCTTCCTAGCCTGGCGCTCGGCATTATTAGGATAGGGCAAGGACTAGTTGGCTCAGTGTCAGGATATTGTGACTGAGCGGGATATCAGGTCATGGTGCTGGCGGCCTGGTCTTCCAGTGGGGCAGCACTATAAAGTCACCATGAGTGTGCACTGTCACAAGTCGGTACCCGTCCTGATATGACCTTAGATGTTGCTAGGACGTAAAATAACAACAAACAAACAGCATACTAACCAAGGGCATAATACATATGTTGAACTGAAATTATATGCAGTTACTATTACAATAATAGTTCATTTATATTATTCTTCTATTACCGAAGAGGATTTTCATGTGGTTATTATTGCAACTGATATTGTCATTTATGTACCAACAAATTATACTGAACGGCTCTGGCACTGAAAAAGACATTATTCGCTGAATAAAATTCATTTAGTAACAAAAATATTTTTTTTAAAGAACTATAACTGCTGTTGATGCAGTAAACACCCATGTTACACCCAGTGTCTCTTTCAGCAGTCTGAATATGGCTACCACCCATGACTGCAATCCCAACGGGAACTCTTTCACTTCAGGGATGAAAGTGGTCTCCGGGAAAGAAAAGTGGAAATGCGGATGTTCTCCCATAGGTTTAGCATTGTCATGGAATCGCGGAAAATTTTCGGAAGTCAGGTTTCATATATATTGGTATACGCTGATGGTGCTGCACCGTTTGAAGCATCATTAGTAGTATACACTGATAGTGCTGTGGCGTTTGGAGCGTTTATTAGTAGTATACGCTGATAGTGCTGCGGCGTCTGCACCACATATTAGTATAGATCTACACTGATGCTGTTGCGGGATTGAAAATCCCGGAAATCCGCGGAATCGCGGAGATCTGTCATCCCTGGTTCATTAAGAAATGCTTGGGCTGTTGGTTTTACATGCCGTTGGCCCCGATATAATATCTCGTCTACTGTCTTTCCAAACAGTGCATTAGGTAATTTGATTAATGAATTCGATCGGCAGCGTCAGAGGCGAAAGAAAAGAACAGTCAAGACCTCTTTAAAAGCCGGTGAAAACCTCTTTGAGATCCAGTTTGACATCAGAGCGTTTCCACTCCATCTTCGTGCTCATTTCGAACGTTTTAAAACATTTATTTTTCAATATTCGAATGTCTCCTCTGTCATCTGTACTGCGGTGTGCCTGTCAGACTGGTATTTTGCCTGGACAAATCTTTTTTCTTTTTCTTTGACATTTTCTTTTTTTGGGGTCAGTACGAAGGTTCTCTTTTTGATGGAGTTTCCACATTTCCATCGACAAGGATCGCTAGTACAGATAGGTATACCATAAAATACAAAACATAAACTGATCGAATTTGCTCTACATAATAAGCCAAATTTACCAGGCCCAACAGAATGTTTTTGTTTGTTTGTGTGTGTTATATTCGTTGATTCAACGGAGACAATGTTCAATTGTTGTCAGTTTATATTCCCCTTTCCATTGCTCAGCATCATATCCTAGTAAAATACCAAGTGCCAGGATAGATGTTGGCGGGAATAAAATTAGAAGCCATAGTTTCACATGATCGGGGCTCAAACCCACTTAACCATCAAATCTGTGACATGTGTCATAAAATGTACTTATTAGTGCATCTCATTGATTAGTATATATATATGAGCCCGTCTCAAAAGGTGCTAACTCTTTGTTTTTTTGTCCATAGTAATGATTGACACAAAAAAAGCACAGAAACGGTTAAACTGAAAACACAAGGACATTTGCTTCGAATCAATATGTATTCTATTGGGATTGTGAAACACCGTGTAAAAATCAAATCAGTTTATCCTGAGTAAATGCATAAGTAGATAGTGTATTGTTCGTTACTATGGACAAAGATTTGTCCCATATTGCTTAGCACCTTTTGAGACAGTCTCATATATGCACTAAGGTGTTGCTAAAGCTGATGAAACCAAACTTTTAACCTAGAGTTAACCCTAAATGTCCAACTTAGATACTGGTGCAGTTATTAGGCATTTATTGCCGCATACCAGGAATATTATATTAATATAACCTTTCTGGGTCCAATGAATCATCAGGTTATATCAGAATTTGCATTAAATCAGGGAGCGTCATAACAGGGTTTCGGTGTATGTGTGAATGCACACATGTATATATTAACCTGTGTGTTTTGTTTTGTTCTTTCTTTTTTTTTTTTTTGTTAATTGAGGCTGTATGTCCATAGCATATAGGCCTGGGTATTCAGGCTTGTTTTCAATGCTGGCCAGTTGGAGTGTTGGTGTTATCTTACCACACAGTCGCTGTTGATAAGTAATTTGATTGCCTGCATTTCAGTAGCAGATAGATAGTTGGTTGGTATGGTTAGTAGCCTATGTTAGTTTTTTGGGGATTTTCTTGGCATATATGTATTTTATTTTGTTCTACTCTTATTACTAGACTAGCCTACTCCTATTTACATATCATAGGCTTGTACGTAGCTGTGTGGTGTGTTATCTGGCTACTTTTGACATGGTTACTTTCCATTGGGCATCCCGCTGGTGGGCAGTGACATATCACATGCCCCTTTGCAGTGCAGCTTAGTGGGGGTTTCCTAGCCTTATTTTGCACAGATATTTTTTGTAAGTTTTTAGGTCAGGAATTTGTCATTCCTTTACTGTTTGGGCATTCCACACCTTGGCAGCCATTTCCAGTGTGCTTCTCTCATGAGCTTTTATTTGACTTCTGGTCTGCTTTAGTAGTGGCGCATTATTTGCTTCCATCTGAAATGTTAATAGGCTTCCTATACCATTTTCTAATTAAGTATTAAGTTCACGTCTGATACAAGTTCTTAAAGTCTGTACATGCAATGACAGGTATGGTAACAAGCACAACACAAATACTGGGAATTGACTGGCTGCAATAGTCTGCGTTACTGGTCATATCCATGATGAACATGGTGACGATGATGATGATGAGGACAATGATGAGGAGGAGGAGGAAAAGGAGGCGGAGGATATAATTGTACATGTTATATTTAACATGGGTAATTTACGGGCGGAGACCAACCACCAGATAACACTGATCCGAAACCTTGCCGCCACCTGCCGGATTGAACCCACACTACCCCAGCGGCCACCGATCTACGGTGGCGCCACTTGTAGTAACTTGAGAGAACCACAGGCCGCCGGTGTAAAGATTTCAAATTCCCCCCATATTCAAGTTCCCCCCCAGGAACTTGAAAACGTTTTCAAATTCCTCCCAGGGGAATTTGAAAACGTTTTCAAGTTCCCTCCCTCGTTTTAACTTTCCCTCCCCCTGGGGATTATAATCCACACCATCTTAAATAAATAAAAATGAACTACGGACTGACATACACACACAGACATACAAAAATCTCTTATTTTGTGAAATTTCATGAAATATTAGATTTTTTTGTGAATTAAATTGTTTTTTGTTAAATTCGTTATTTTTCTGGAAATTGTTAATTTTTGGCATGAAATTGTTCGATTAACAAAAAATGTTTTTGGGGAAATTTTGGTGACTAATATTACTATTTTTCATAAATTTCTGATCTTTTTAAAACTTTTATATTTTTGTGGAATTTTCTTTATTTTTAAACAATTTTAAATTCCCGGAGGGGGGAATTTGAAAATAGGGGGAGGAATCTGAAAACTGTTTTTAATCCCCCCCGGGAATCTGAAAACGTTTTTAATTTCCCTGGAGGGAAGTTAAGAACGTTTTCAGATTCCGGGGGGGGGGAAACTTGTTGTTTGTTTGTTGTTGTTTTACGTCCTAGCAACATTTAAGGTCATATCAGGATGGGTACCGACTTGTGACAGTGCGCACTCATGGCAACTTTATAGTGCTGTCCCACTGGGAAACCAGGCCGCTGGCACCATGACCTGGTCACTCAGTCACATTATGCTGACACTGAGCACACCAGTCCTTGCCCTATCCTAATAATGCCGAGCGCCGAGCTAGGAAGCAACAAGTATAAATTTTAAAGTCATTGGTTTGACTCGACCGGGACTCGAACCCACGACCCCACGATCTTAGGAAGGGCAAGTTGAAATTGTATTCCTGGAGGGGGGAATTTGAAAATAGGGGGAGGAATCTGAAAACTGTTTTTAAGTTCCCCCCAGGAATCTGAAAACGTTTTTAAGTTCCCCGGAGGGAAGTTGAAAACGTTTTCAGATTCCCGGGGGGGAACTTGAGAAGGGGGGAAGTTGAAATCGTTACACCGGGCGACGCCGCCGTTTGAACTTTCCCACCAAAAACCACCACGTGACCTAACGACCGACTGACCAGCTCGCACAACCGATCCAGCCACCGCCATCACCGCATCTAACCACCTAATCCCGCCCGGCCAGAGCATTGACACAGCAGGGAAGTGACTTGATAATGACCCATGATGAAAAATAAAGAAAAGAAAATGCACTATAAAGCGGCTATCACACCTCGCCAGATTGAGCAACGGACAGAATTGTCTAGTCCGGGCGTCATAAGTATCAAAATGTATTAAAATGTGTCAAAATATTGCGATGTCGGGTCAAAGGCCACTGGATGAACGGACATGAAACGGACATGAAACGGACATGAACGGATAGCCAACGGACAGTAAGCGGACTAAATGGACTCAAACCAAACAAGAACCATAGACGTCAGTCCGGTGGCATCCGTTCCTAGTTTTGTGCATGTTCAAAACTTGTACGGACACAAAAGGGACTTTGTTCGGTTTCTGTCCGTTTCCCCCAATCCGGTGAGGTGTGACAGGGCCTTTATCGAATGATGTCTCCGCCTTAGTAAATTATTATAATCTTGATAATAAAAAGAATTAGCCACCATTAATGAACTGTCATAATCCGACGAAAAGATCAAATCTTCCAAAACCAAAACATTTATCTAGTTTTGATTCTAAATATCTAACTTAGATAGTGGTGCACTTATTATTATATCAAGCATATGTTGCCACATAGAATGGAATACTGAATCAATTTAATAGAACTTGTCCCTGCTGAAGCCTATGGTGGCAGACTTTGACGTGCTTGCCCAAATTAATTTGGAATATTTGCACTTCAAATATTTCATAGGTTAGCTATTTAAAATAAAAGATGACTTCAAGCTAAAGTAACGTAGATTATAATTTATATAAAGATCAACCTAATATATTTATCTGAAGAAAAAAAAATGACAGAAATTAAAGACCATCGGACTGTTCAACTTTAATGAGTGCTGAGTGTGCAGTGTGGTTGAATTAATAAACAGCTTGGGCCATTCATGACAGCACATGTCTATAATGAATGAACTGCCTGTATTATGGCAGTTATACCCATTACAATAATGATGATGAGGATAATTCAAATACCATTATTATGATAATAACCATAATTGGCTACCGCCTGAGTACACAGCTGGATTGAATTAACAATCAGCTTGGGTAATTTGATTACTTGGCTGGTCGTTGGAGTTTTACGTCCTGCCAACATCTAAAGTCATATCAGGAAGGATACCGACTTGTGACAGTGCACACTCATGCTGCCCCACTGGGAAATCAGGCTGCCGGCACCATGACCCGATATCCCACTCAGTCATATTATCCTGACACTGAGCTAACCAGTCCTTGCTTTATCCTATTAATGCTGAGCGCCAGGCTAGGAAGCGACAAGTATCAATTTTAAAGTCATTGGTTTGACTCAACCGGGAATCAAACTCCCGACCTTCCACACGCTAGTCACGTGCTCTACCGATTAGTTCACCGCGCCCGGTGGGTAATTAATTCCATTACGACTTCCTGAATCAAATAGTCATTACAGCAAAACTGCTGATAGAAAGTGGTTTTTAGTCAGCCATCTTGAAGGGAATTCAAGAGAAATATGCATAAAGATGGTTTTGGCTTCTATTACGTTGCGTTGGGCCATCTTAGAATCTTGATTTGCAGAATGGGCGAGGTTTAACACTAACGTCTTGAAATGCTCAGGGTTGAATGTTGATAATCAGCGGTCTCCCGCGTATTTGGGGAAGGGGTGGCGGGAATTGGTGGAGCTGGTATGAAAGGGATGGCGGGAATCAGTAGAGCTGGTATGAAAGGGATGGCCGGAATCAGTAGAGCTGGTATGAAAGGGGTGGCGGGAATCGGTAGAGTTGATGGAAACTTATAAGACAGTATGTGGAAGTTGCTGCCGAAGGATGGCGGGCTTACTGAATAAGCCAACATACGCTGCCAACAGATTGTAAAAATATACAGATTTTCGGTTCGGATTTATATATTAGCGAAATAGCGAATGGTAGACAGGAAGTGTGAACACTTATTTGTCTCTCATTTTTGCTTGAGTGCAAGTAAATATGCAACACAAGGAATAATTAGTAGCATGTGGTGAATAAGGGGTCAAATTTCCCTGGATCATCAGCCCATGCTTTTTCTAATCTGTTCTTGAATGAATTTATTTTGTGGGAGACTGTTCCATATATTTATGATCCTGTTTGAGAAACTGTGTTGCCTTAACTTTGAAATGGCTCTGGGTTTTACTAGTTTGAGAGTATGGCGAAGAGCATTACTATTCTCGGGCGACGGAGTGGGGACCAGGATTATGTAACAGAGAAGCAATGGGTGCCCCACTCGCTGTGTGACATAAGAGCCTATGTGGAAAATGTGATAAAACATAGCGACCGAGATTGTGATGTGATGTTCATGTTTAAGAGACAGTTAATGATTAGTTTGTTTGTTTGTTGTTGTTTTATGTCCTAGCAACATCTAAGGTCATATCAGGACAGGTTAATGATTAGTGAAATGTTCCCTCCATGCACCAGAAAGAATGCAAGTGGAGGGGAAGGACATTTTTAATATATGTTTATTGTAACTGTTTGCAACTACCTGTTACCACGGGGCCAATGGGCAAGCACACCCAGGCATCCTGCATACATTATGGACACCACCTGCAGCTGGGAGTTGAGTGACAGCTTCCCCCTATTAGGGTGTCACCCAGTCTGTAGAGGGTGTCTGATTGGCTTGCTGTGGGAGCCCAGTCACCTGCATTCCTTATACCTGACACACAGACCCCACTCTTGGCACTCTTGTACAGGACTCCAGACACTCTGTCTGAGACTCCACTTTCTACACACAAACTAGCCGCAGCTATTCAAAAGGCACTGCGCTGTGGGCAACAACCATGGGACTCAGGTTCAATGGGCTGTAGGCACTGATTCTTAAACACAATAACAAGAGTAATGAGGATCTGTGTGGACAGTAGGTAAGGAGTGAGGGTGATAGGTCGCTAGTAGGTGAACAGGAGTTGATGCCAATAAAGCACAACTTCTTCACTGTCAATCTTGCGCATCTTGTCTTCCCTTTTCTTCCTTATGAGTTTGTTGAGAGGGACACCAGGTGGGAACTGACAGACAGTTGTCAGAACACACCTGGGGAGAGTAGTGATATCCGGGGCTCTGACGGCCGAGCTAGGCAGATATTACAAGATGGCGGGCCCGCCATCCCTTATGCTATGTAGAGAGAACCCTGGTAATGTAACAAATTCAGACTTAACTCAGTGAGAAAGTAAACATATTAATGCATCTCCACTGGCATTCATGCTTCTTTCACACACATAAAAGAAATTGAACATTTAATATGCTAAGAGCTAGACATTTTATAAAAACGAAAAGAAAACACTCCCAAAAACTAAGTTAAGTAATCGCCGTTTCAAAAATAGCTCAGACATTAAAGGTGTCACTATGGAAATGTAAAATAATTCCTTTTTTTTTCTTTTTTGTTTTTTCTTGAAGATTTATACTGCCTATCATGGATAAGTCTGAATAGACTTGTTTTCACCATTAGACAATTTGTTGATAGAAAGCCCGAGCGTACACTTTTACCGACCCAAGGGATTTTTAACCTCCCACACCACATAGACATGGTATGAGAGCAACTGGCCTTTGATGTCGGTGTAAGTTATACACAGCGGTGGAAAGCCAAATTGGCAGCAGTGGGGACACGGGAATCAAATCTTCAGATGAGGAGTCCGACCTAGAAAAAAGTCAGACACTCTAACCACTCCGCCACCGAGAACACATATTATGCCACCGCGATGTCTTCAAGAAAGGTGTGAATGAATCGGGTGGCGACACTGATGACTGATTGATTGCTGATGGTTTAATGCCGTGTCAGCAGCAAGGCCCATATTCACTGTGAAAGGCTAGTGGTATCTATTGTCAGTCTTGTCAATCACATGTATATATACCGACATTGACATTTTACCCCAAATTCCAGCATGACAGCAAAGATTATCCCTGATATCGTTTTGAAGTTGTTAAATTTCTGTCAAATGACAGCCAAATTTAACTCACAAAACAGCTCAAATTACCAGAGTTGATATCTTAATCACAACTTTACACAGCCCAGTTGTTCTTAGGCACTCTGAAATTTGTTAATGCATTAAATTGGTAAACAGGTCTGGCGGGCTATTTACATTAAAACAAGGCCATGAAATCTACATACTGAATGTGTCTTATGGTGCTGTCACACTATGACATAAAACGGCAGCGTAGGGAGAACGTGAAATGTATCGAGATTCCCGATGTGATATGCAAATACGTGCCCAAGTTGGACGACACCGCAGCGTAGCCGACGTGGTCATAACGTCGGTCTAGCGTCGTCGCAACGAGAGAGGACGTAATAGATATTTATTGGGCGAACGTGATGCCAGCGAGGTCCCAGCGCGCTCGACATCGTTCTAACGTGACCGTAGCGGCGGCTTAACGTCGAGTGGGCGTGATCAGTGCCAGCTTGGACACGTATTGCAACGTCAACCTAACGTAGTCGACATAGCCATAACGTCGGCATAACATGACCGTAACATGACCGTAACGTGACGCGAACATCATACCATCACGTTGAGCTACGTCAAAAGTTGTCAACATGTCCAAAACCTCGACGTCCCCCAACGTAACTCGATGAGAGTGGATGTGACTCGACGTGACTCTAACGTCACCCCAACGTAATTTGACGTCCCTCAACGTCATGACGAAAAGTCACCCACGTCAGTCTCACGTTGGCTTTTACGTCGTAGTGTGACAGCCCTATAAGTGTTAGTGGGCACTGCCACTAACGAATGTGGTCTTATTGGTAGTGGTGTTGGTTGGTTGGTTGTTTGGTTGGTTGGTTGGAATTTTATGTCCTCGCCACATCTAAGGTCATATCAGGACGGGTACCGACTTGTGACAGTGCACACTCATGGTGACTTTATAGTGTTGCCCTCAGAATCATATTATCCGGACACTGAGCTAATCAGTGCGTGCCCTATCCATTTAATGCTGAGTGCCAAGCTAGGAAGTGACAAGTATCAATTTTGCAAGTCATTGGGTTGACTCTTCCGGGAATCAATCTACCGTACTAATAGCTTGCGCTCTACCGATTCGGCCACCGTGCCCAGTTAGTGGTGTTGTGAATGTGTTAAATAACTCTTAACATGGGACACGTTCAGGCAGGACGCCTCAAATACTCCCTCACTATTTTACCACCCACTGGCCCTGTGATTATGATTTATAGCAGTCGTCCGAAGAACACTTGCATGAGGACTTCCCTTGCAGGATCCGTGCACATGTGAAGATATGGAATTCAAGGCTATTTCAAGGCTTTTCAAGGCGGTTTTTGAAAGGAATTCAATACTTTTCATTTGAATTTCAAGAGCAAAAAAACAATGGCGAATGGCGATTTCGGACTAATTTAGATCAGTGGGGACAGTTTAATGGAATGTAAGGCTTTTTTTGTGTGGTAAAAATATTTATTCTGCTGAATAAGCCTTTTATTAGACTCATTAGCCAAAATACTCAAGACTCATTACTCAAAATAGGTTAAATTCAAGGCTTTTCAAGGCCTTGAAATGGGGCGAATGAAGGTCAGTGACCTCTACTTACTATTGCCTCTATGCAGTGCTATGTGTTTAATGAATTAAATATGCAGGATCAAATCTAAGTGTTTTGGTTTTGAAAATTTGATGCTTTCATTGGATTATGAAGCTTTAATTGCATGTTGCCATTTCACGCACGTACAAACCTGCCCCCTCACACACATACATCCAAACCATGTCACCGGATGCGGTTTGGGAGTTCAATTCCCAGGCCAGTCAAACCAATGACTTATCAAAATTATACTTGTCGCTACCTAGCCTGGCACTCTGCATCAACAGGATAGGACAAGGACTAGTTAGAACGGTATCAGGATAATGTGACTGTGTGGGATATCGGGTCATGGTGCGAGCAACCTGGTCTCCCAATGGGGTAGCACTATAAAATCACCATGAGTGTGCACTGTCACAAGTCAGTATCCATCCTGATATGACCTTAGATGTTACTAGGATGCAAAGCAACAACCCACACCAAACCATGTAAATCAATTAAAAGATTACTGGATAAAATGTGTCCAATTAAGACAATCAAGATGAGGGACTACCAGGACCCATGGATAGGTGAGGAAATAATAGATAGTATCAAATTGAAGAGGAAATTTGGAGAGAAGGCTAGAATCACAAATAAGATAGATGACATCAACAACTACAAGACTGCGAAAAGAAAAGCCCTAAGGCTAGTCAGACAGGCAAAGACCACTTACATTGAAGAACAAGATAATAAATCTGGTAATGACTCCAAGAAGTTCTGGAAAAATGTAGAGATGGCATTACCGGGAGATAAGGAGAAAAGCAAAATAGCGGTAACAGATGGAGAAGGGAGCACCATATCAAATGGGAGAGCACCAGATAGACTAAATAAACACTTCACAGAGATAGGAGCAAATTTAGCAGAACAATTCAGAGCAAGCTGGGAATACACAGGTGATGTAGTTGAAAATAGTACAGAGACAGCAATAGTAAGAGAGAATGAAGTGATTAGACTAGTTAAGAGAATAGATCTAGGAAAGTCATCAGGAATACCGAACCTACAAGCCAGAATAATTAAAGATGCTATGCTAGCCATACCAAATGTTATATGTGACTTAATCAATAATTGACTTGTGATGGGTATTTTCCCTACAGCTTGGAAGCAGGCTACAGTGGTACCAATACACAAGGGTGGAGACAAAGGGGACATGGGAAACTACCACCCGATATCACTCCTACCTCTGCCAGGCAAGCTGATAGAGAAATTAATTTACAAGCAAATCATGAAACATCTAGATAGTGAGAAAATACTAAATGACAAACAAGGAGGGTTCAGAAAGGGATTCTCCACAACAAAAACTTTATCCAATCTAACAACTGACATACTGAGAGGTATGAATGAAGGCGAACAGACAACTGCAACATTCATAGATTTTAGCAAGGCATTCGATACAGTGAATCATGACATACTGATAAAAAAGCTAGAAAGATTAGGAATAAGAGGAAGAACACTAGACTGGATAAGGAATTACATCAGTGAAAGAAGTCAGAGACAAAAGTAAATGGCAAAACAAAGTATACAGGTAACCTGTGGAGTCCCTCAAGGTTCAGTATTAGGCCCACTCCTCTTCATCATTTACATCAATGATCTGGAGAAGTCCTTAGAGGGAATCAAATTCCAACTATATGCTGATGACACTGTGATATACACAACAAGCAATAGCAGAACAGAGATAAGCTAAATGAGAAACTAGTAGCTTTAGATAACTGGTGTAACTCCAACAAGATTTCCATAAACCACAAGAATTCAAAGGTCCTAGTAGTGCTTACTACCGAGTTAATATTCAAGCGTTAATGTTCAGTAACATCAATCAAATAATAAACAATAACAATAAAATAGTAACAACAAAAAATTAGGAAGCAGCAAGGCAGCAGTAGCACGGGCCAGGTCCGAAGCATGAGTGGGATTGGGCAGGGCCGGAAGGTAGGGACGAGGCGGCGTGGGGCGCCCTCTAGTGGTATCAGACCACTAGAGGGTCACGTTTTTAGCGATGCAGGGTGCTTCCCTCGAAGAGATCAGGACCAGGGGGGATTGGGCATTGGATACTGTCTTTAGATACATTTGTACCCCACTTTCTGATCGCATATTGGCAGATATGGGTGTCGCGACGGCCCTCGCAGACACTGTTTGATTGGCTGGGGTCGCGAGCTCCGTGGCGGGTTGCCCAGCCAAATATGGTTACGGTTGAGTAACGCAGGTCGCCTTATACATAACGTGGTTGTCAAAATTCTTGAAATATTCATCGATTACGAATTAGCTAAGTGCACTGAATTTTTTCCTTAAGTCGGAAGGTGTGACACCAATTGATTACCAGGCACATATAGTTAGAACTGTCTTAGGGGGAGCTAAGCGCAAGTTAGGCTGTGCGGTTAAGAGAGCTGCTCCGTTACTTCCCAAGGAATTGTTGGTTATGTTTTCTCATTTTTCGTCATCCATTGGTCACACAGCCACAAGAGCTGCTTTGTTATCGAGCTTTCGTGCCTTATTACGTGAGTGTTAACTTACCGATTCTGATTCCATGTTATTGCGTAAAGACTTTATATTCTATAAATGGGGCGTTATTATCAAAGTTAGAAAGTCAAAAACGATTCAGTTCAAGCAGTGGGAGTTGCTTTTGCCAGTTGCCAAAGTCGCGAACCAGGCCTATGTGCAGTGTATTGGCTGACAAAACATTTTTCGGAAGTTCCGGCGTCTGATGACGCTCCGGCCTTTCTAGTTCCGTCATCTGACGGTTCATTGTCGCCGTTATCATATGATGCCATGCAGGCAACAATTAAGCATTTTGAGGCTCTATCGGGACTTGATCCCTCGGAATATTCATGCCATTCACTGCACAGAGGCGGCTGTACCTTCCTGGCGATGCAGGGGGCTTCATTAGAGGAGATAAAGACAAGGGGGGATTGGGCGTCAGATACAGTTTTTAAATACATTTGCTCGCCACTGTCGGAGCGTATTTTGGCTGACATGCGTGTCGCGACTGCCCTCGCGACAACTTAGTGGCTGGGGCCAATAATTTTGGGAGGAAAAGTTCTTGATTATCAGACCAACTACAGATATCTAGGGATGAATCTTGATAGGAAAACTACAATGATAACATAAAAGAAGTTATCAAGAAGGCAAACCACAAAATCTTGATATTAGCGAATACCAGAAAATACATAACTACAAATATGGCTATTAAAATCTATAAAAGTATGATACTACCATACTTCGACTATGGTGATGTAATATATATGGGGGGTAACAAAAATATGTTGGATAAACTACAAAGACTACAAAATAGAGCACTTAAGATATGTCTGAAGGTCGAACATAGACACCCAACTGATGATCTCCATAGAAAAGCAAGAGTCAACACACTAAATGACAGGAGAAAAGCACATCTAAAAATAGCAGCATTAAGGGAGACAAGGAAGCCTGGGATGGTTCAGGTAACAAAAAAGGCAACAAGAGGTAGTGATGGCCCCAGACTGATAAGAAACAGAGCCAAAAACAGATCATATGAGAGAAGTACCGAGTACATGAAGGCAAGGGAATGGAATACACTGGGAGTAGAAGAAAGAAGTACAGGGACAATAAAAACATATAAAACATTAATCAAAAGAGAGCTAAATGCACTGCTAGACTAATGACAACAACAAATAAAATTAATTAAAAAAGAAACAGAAAGATAGATAAATAAATAAATAGAAAATACACTGATAATTCAAGAAAAGTTTTACATACAAAGGTAAACTTTAAACTTAAAAGCAAAACCTAATGACCACCAAAACAGCACGGTGAAGCCATTCAGAGAAATTAACTATTGGTAACCAAACAATTATCCGATTGTAGAACGAACAAACTCACAGAGGTTTGGGGGATGTGGGAGAATGCTTACAAACAGAGAAAGAATGAATGCAATAGTTAGCTACACAACAACTGAAAGTGATAAAAAGAAGGGGAGTGACAAGACTATTACTGTCTAGTGGCGAAAACAAGTCATTAGACTTAACCGTTATGGGAAGCATAAATACACCCATCACAAAAAATAATGTATGAATATTGATGCTGACTTTGCTTATGTTATTACAGACCAGATCGGTGATCACTAGAGCATGTCCACAGGAGCATGCCTATCTCCCGGCGATCAAATTGGAATAGCCCTTGGCTTAAGGTGTACCATTAGAAGTAGAGCCGTAATGGCTGCCCCCCATTCTGTTGAATTGGAAGCGGGTCAATGCCGAAATCCATCGTTTAAATTAGATTTCGTAGGCAATGCTGTTCAGAAAACACATATATCATTTTACTTGTTGGGGATAAATATCCTGCATCATAATCTTGGGGAATATACAGCACAGAATTCCACATTAGGTTTTCTGAAGTTATACTCATATTGTTGTTCTTGAACTTTTGAAGCTGCATAGTCTGATATTGAAGTTCTACTCATATTGCTGTTCTTGAAGGGCCTTAAAGCTGCATAGTCTGATATTGAAGTTCTACTCATATTGCTGTTCTTGAAGGGCCTTAAAGCTGCATAGTCTGATATTGAAGTTCTACTCATATTGCTGTTCTTGAAGGGCCTTAAAGCTGCACAGTCTGATATTGAAGTTCTACTCATATTGCTGTTCTTGAAGGGCCTTAAAGCTGCATAGTCTGATATTGAAGTTCTATTCATATTGCTGTTCTTGAAGGGCCTTAAAGCCACATAGTCTGATATTGAAGTTCTACTCATATTGCTGTTCTTGAAGGGCCTTAAAGCTGCATAGTCCGATATTAAAGCTATACTCATATTGCTGTTCTTGAAGGGCCTTAATGCCACATAGTCCGATATTGAAGTTATACTCATATTGTTGTTCTTAAAGGGCTTTAAAACTGCCTAGTCCGATATTGAAGTTATACTCATATCAATCAATCAATCAATCAATCAATCAATAGTTCCGTGCTCTAGTCGAGGGTTGGATGCAATGGTTCTCCACTTGTCCCGATGGTGTGCTGTTCTGATAGACTGTGAATAATTCAAGCCTGTCCACTGTGAAATATTTGTAAACCATGATGTTCTTGGTCTCCCTCTCCCTCTGCTGCCATTCACCTTCCCTTCCAACAATGTACGGTATATTGAACTCTGACGAATGATGTGGCCAAAATAAATAAGTTTCTTTGTCTGTATAGTGGCAAACAAGCTTTTCTTATTTTTAATTTTTCTGAGAACTTCTTTGTTGGTGATCTTCTTTGTCCATGATATTTTCATCATCCTTCGATAAGTCCACATCTCAAATGCTGCTAAACGTTTGTACATTTTCTTAGAGATTGTCCATGTCTCTGCCCCATACATTAGAGTAGACCACACATAACACTGAAGAATACGCTTCCTTGTTTGTATTAATATCTTACTTGATGTTAACACTCTATACATTTTGGAGAATGTTGTTCGGGCTATTGTTATCCTTCTTTTAATTTCTTCCTCACATCTCCCATCATTTGTAATCTTTTGTCCGAGATATATGAATTCGGATACTTGTTCTATGTTTGTGCCATCTATGGTTATATTGACATTTGGTTTATCTGTCTTTTTACTTATAACCATTGTTTTGGTCTTCCTGGCATTCATCTTCATGTTGAATAGTATTCCAGCTTTATTGATTCTATTCACTATATCTTGTAGGTTTTTCTCACTGTCTGCTAGTATTACACTGTCATCGGCATATCTAAGATTGTTGACGTTCATGCCACCTATTGTCACTCCCTTGCAATCTTCAATGTGTCTGAAAAGCATGTCTGTGTACAGGTTAAATAGACATGGTGACAATACACACCCATATAGCTGTTCTTAAAGGCCCTGTCACATTACGGCGTATGGCGTTAGCGTATGCCGGCGTATGCGGTTTTCGACCCATACGCCGTCATATGCTATGCATGAGGTCCCAGCAGGTCCCAGCAGCATCTGAAGCGTATGCCTAACCTATGCCTAACCTATGCCTAACCTATGCCTAACCTACCACTAGCCTATGGCGGCGTATTCAAAGCGTATCCCGACCTATGCGCGGCGTACTGTGATGAGGTTTGACAGTTGTGAATGACAAGTTCAGCGTATGCCCAACCTATGCGTAACCTATGTCGGCGTACGCATAGCATACGTCGAGCGTATGAGCAGCGTATGAGCCATATGCTGCCATACACCGAAAGGTTTTGAGCATGCTCAACATTTTTTTGGACGGACACGCGTATGAGGGCATATCAGGGCGTATGAGGGCGTATGCCGGCATATGTATAGCATATGCATAGCGTATGCGAAGCGTATGACGGCGTATGATGGCGTATGGGTCAAAAATCCATATGCTAACACCATACGCCGTAGTGTGACACCACTTTTACAGAACGTTGGGGGTACGCAAGAGACACCCGGCGGGTGTCAATCCAGCGTACGCCCTACCTATGCCAACGTACCCCTAACCTATGTGTAACCTATGCCGGCATATGCATAGCGTACGCCTAGAGTATGAGCAGCGTATGATCCATACGCTGCCATATGCTGAAAATTTTGAGCAAGGAAACAGGCTTGTTGGAGGATCGGCGTATGATGGCGTATGATGGCGTATGACGGCATATGTCGGCGTATGCGTAGCGTATGCATAGCGTATGGCAGCATATACTGACGTATAGGACGTAACGAGCTTACGCCGCTGTACGCTCCCGCAAATAACCCTAATGTGACAGCCCCTTAAAGGGCCTTAAAGCTGCCTAGTCCGATATTGAAGTTATACTCATATTTCTGTTCTTGAATGGGATGGCTTCAGTTAATGTTGCTAATAGATCATTGCGCATGTGCGTGTGCTAGTGGTTAAAGTTGCACAATCTAACAGTTTTGATTTTCTTCCTTAAATTTAAAATAATTACATGAGTTCGATCGTTATAATCTACTTCACTTATATTTTAAATATCTTCGAGTTTAAAGGGTTAACTTTTTTACAGAGTAGGCTAAGGTATTGTAGTAGTCTGTACATGAGCCCTACTACCACGCGGTAGCGGCGGAAACTATGCCGCAGACCTACGCAGTTACACTGAACTGCACTAGGTGGTGGCAGGCTAGCCACCAGGCAGACCCCGACTGGGCTGCCATCTACTGCGTGTGGCTAGCTCACCCCTCCCCCCCCCCCCTCCTATAGAGTCGATGTGGGAGCTGGCGAGTCAGGGGGCGGCCCAGTTGACTGTGGACGCCGCGAAGAGCAGATTGGTTCAATAAACCAAGTTGAACTTGAAGCGTACTGATATTGGATCTTGGCGTTCTTCCATGTGTGAGTGGCAGTGTGGGAGTTGGAGGGCCATGGGCCATTACAGTATCATACTCAGACTAGATAAAACTCTGGAAAAATACAAAAAAAACTAACATAAGCTACTAACACCCAAAATCGCAAATGGCTGGCCTGATCAGAAACAGGTAAACACTCCTGGGCAAGGGACCAAACCAAGAGAGCACCACAGCTTTCCAACGTTGAAAACAAGCACCCTTGCGGGAGCTTATACAATATGGGCAGAGTAAATTACCTTGTCAATATATATATATTTTTTAAATACATGTATGTATGTCTATGTATATATGTATGTATGTATATATATGCATGCAGGCATGTAAATGTTTTCTATAATGCGTTATCGGAATCTAAGTACGGCACCACTGCCCTCTTATGCCCCGGTCACATATACGTTAGTGGAGGCTAATGTAGTTGAATGTAGTTGAACTTAGTTGAACTTAGTTGAACGTAGTTGAACATACCTGCATCCATACTTGTCCGTGATGTTAACTTAGTAATAACGTGGGTGAGCTGTGATCTCCGATTTAATTTTTGGACATGTTCAAATGAGTGCTATGTTAGAGGTGAATTTGCATCCGTGATGCTAACATACTCTAGAGTACTCTGGTGTACTCTAGTGTGCTCTAGCATACTCTAGCATACTTGGACGAAGCCCTGGTCGCAGAACCATTAGTGAACATAGGTGAATGTAGTGGAGGCTAACGTAGTTGAACGTAGTTGAACGTAGTTGAACATAGTTGAACATACCGCATCCGTACCGTAACTTATTTAGCCATACCGTAACATATTTATCCATACTGTAACGTATTTATCCATACCGTAACGTATTTATCCATACCAAAATCTGCCGTACCTTAACGTATTTCAAAGTAGTTGAACGTACTTACACCACGTTTGACCCATGTTAGCCTCCACTATGTTCACCTAAGTTCAACTATGTCCACTAACGTGTATGTGAGCGGGGCATTAGTTTGCTCCAAGGTTAGCTAACCAATACCCACCATCAATATATTATGCACTCCCGGCTAGAGTTCCCTATGATCTGATGGGCCTGTCACACTACGACGTATGGCGTAAGCATATGCCGGCGTATCAGTTTTCGTTGCATGCGTTGTCATACACCGTCATACGCTATGCATATGCTATGCATATGCTACGTATACGCTAAGCATACGTCGTATACGCCCGGCGTATCACGTCATACGTCGTCATACGTCGTCGTACGTCCGTCCATCCAACCGAAAATTTGTGTGCATGCTCAAAATTGTCAGCGTATGGCGGCGTATGGCTCATATGCTGCTCATACGCTATGCATACGCCGGTATACGTTACACATAGGTTAGGGATACGCCGTTATACGTTAGGCGTACGCTGAAATTGCGCCTGCGGCGTATCTTTAGCATATATAGCATATGCCTAGCCTACGTGTAACGTATTTGAGCGTACTCCTAGCATACTCTCAGCGTGTACAAAGCGTATATTCAGCGTATGCCCGGCGTATGCTCTCGGTATATAAAGGTGCCACAAGGGAGGGACCGGGTGTATATGGCGTATGCGTAGCGTATGACGGCGTATGACAGTGTATGCACCGAAAACTGATACGTACTCACACGCTACTCATACGCTATGCATACGCTCATATCAGTGCACAAAGGTCAACATACGTCATCATACGTCGTTCTGCAACGGTTTTCGTATCTATACGCCGCCGCCATACGCCGTAATGTGACAGGCCCATTAGATGTTGCCAGGACATAAAGCACCAACACACATCATCGAAGGTACCACACCCTATTAGTATCGATATGTGCCGATGGTTTTGAGTTTCTGTTATTTTCTGAGATAAATATAGTAGGTTGATTGTTATAATCTACCTTACTTTAGTTTTCAGTAACTTTAAATGGATAACTTTTGAGATATTTGAAGCGCAAACATGACAAATTAACTTGGGCAAGCATGCCAACACTCTGACACCATAATAATAATAATAAAAATATATAATAGACTTCTGCAGTCACAGATTCTATTAAATTGCCGCAGTATTCCCCTCTATGTGGCGACAAATGTTTAATAAGTAGGCCTACACCAGTATCTAAGTTAGATATGTAGAATTAAATGTAGATAATTGTTTTGGTTTTGACAATTTTATTTTTTATCAGAAATCAAAATATGCAGCTTTAAATCTCTTAAATCGAAGTCTGGCCATCCCATAATAACAATAAGGCCAGTGCAAATTGTTCACTGCTTAAACAATAGGATCTCAGCGCGCTGTTGGGACTTATGTGTTGTGGGGGCGGGTCCGTGGGGCGGGAGCGGGGGGCGGGGGCGTTCTGGGGCGGAGGCGGGCTGGGGCGGAGGCGGGGCGGGGCGGGGCCGGGCGGAACGAGGCGGTCGAGCGAGGATGTGTTGTGAAGGCGTGCGGGGCGTGGCGGGGCGGGGCCGGCGGGGCGGGCGGCGGGGCGGGGCGGGGTGGGGCGGGGCGGGGCGGGGCGGGGGGGCGGGGGGGCGGGGGGGGCGGGGCGGGGCGGGCGGGCGGGGGGGCGGGCGGGCGGGGCGGGGCGGGGCGGGGCGGGGCGGGGCGGGGCGGGGCGGGGCGGGGCAGGGCGGGCAGGGCAGGCGGGCGGCAGGGCAGGGCAGGGCAGGGGGGGGGCGGGCAGGGCAGGGCAGGGCAGGGCGGGGCGGGGCAGGGCGGGGCAGGGCGGGGCAGGGCAGGGCAGGGCAGGGCAGGGCGGGGTGAGTGACAGCAGGCTGCGCATGTGCAAAAACCGATGATAGGAGCCCTAGTGCCTACCAGCAGGGCCCGACTGATAAGAGTTCCTCGATAACAACGGGCAGAGGGAGGAAAAAAGGGCACGATTGAAGATGCAGGCACGACTGTCAAGGGCGAGAGGATGGCAGGCCCCAAAGAGCAATATTGACGATATGACAACAACAAATAAACAAAGAACTTCAAAACAACTCAAGGCGAAAAGGAAATATCAACGGCACCGAGATCACTATCGAACTGACGTAATTCCAGAGCTTATGCAAACTTCTCTGTTTGTGGTATTAGACATTTAGGAAAGCTGTGGTTGTACGTCATTTTACAAGGTGGGGGGGTGGGCGGGGCTTCGGTGAAGACCCTTCACATGTATTGGAATTTTATCATTTTTATGGGTTCTGGCAAATAGAAAGTAGTGTCAAATGTTGCTACGTCCAAAGGGGTGTTACGTCATTGGAGACGATTCGGTTGGTTGGTTGGTTGTTACAGTTTTACCTCCTGGCAACATCTAAGGTCATATCAGGACAGGTACCGACTTGTGACAGTGCGCATGCATGGCGACTTTACAGTGCTGCCCGACTGGGCGACCAGGCCACCAGCACCATGACCTGATATCCCACTCAGTCACATTATCCTGACACTGAGCCAACCAGTGCTCATTGCCCTACCCTATTAAAGCTGAGCGCCTGGCTAGGAAGCGACAAGTATCAATTTTAAAGTTATTTGTTTGACTCGCTCAACTCATTCGGCCATCCCGTCTGGTACATTATTGGAGACGGAATGTTGCCAGACTAAATGCTGTTAAATACATCGTCATGATGTGGGAGCCTGACAGGTGCTTTCCATTCTTCTTAATAAATGATGAAGTAATTTTTATCCGTTCAGCGGCTTTCTACTTTAAAAAGAAACACATTCTTTTTTTCTCTCAACCAAAACCAATTTCTGGAGTGGTTTATATGAAGAAGCGAGACACACTATGCACAATGCAACTAAGGAAAACAACGCAATTCAATTAAAGAAAGCAATATCCACACCATGGCACAACACAACTAAACAAAGTTCTACAATACAATTGAACAGAGCGATACCCACACCATGGCCAATACAACTAAATAAAGTAACATCCGCACCATAGCACAATACTACTAAACAAAGTGATACAATTCAACGAAACAAAGTAATACCCACACCATGGCACAATACAACTAAATAAAGTAACATCTGCACCATAGCACAATACAACTAAACAAAGTGATACAATTCAACAAAACAAAGCGATACCCACACCATGTCACAATACAACTGAACAAAGTAACATCCACACCATAGCACAATACAACTAAACAAAGTGATACAATACAACTAAACAAAGCGATACCCATGCCATGGCACAATACAACTGAACAAAGTAAGATCCACACCATAGCACAATACAACTAAACAAAGTGATACAATACAACTAAACAAAGCGATACCCACACCATAGCACAATACAACTAAACAAAGTAACATCCGCACCATAGCACAATACAACTAAACAAAGTACATCCACACCATGGCACAACACAACTGAACAAAGTGATACCCACACCATAGCACAACACAACTAAACAAAGTAACATCACACCATAGCACAATACAACTAAACAAAGTAACATCCACACCATGGCACAACACAACTAAACAATGCGAAACCCACACCATGGCACAACACAACTAAACAAAGCGATACCCACACCATGGCACAACACAACTAAACAAAGTAACATCCGCACCATGGCACAACACAACTAAACAAAGCGATACCCACACCATGGCACAATACAACTGAACAAAGTAAGATGCGCACCATAGCACAATACAACTAAACAAAGTGAAACAATACAACTGTCATGGGGGTGATGAAAATGGGAAATATTGCGCCTAGAGCGGGACTCGAAACCACATCTCTTTGCAATCCGGGCCAGTGTGCTAACCATTACACCATCTAGGCTCCCTGATATCAACACACTACCCACGCCTACCTGTCTATGCAGCTCCTTGCCTGAGAGGTCAGTGCAGACCACTACACTTGTCCCCCTGGAATTGTAAGTCTTTTAATGCTTACAATTACATACACACAGGCAATGGCAACACACTTACATACACAGGGTAGGTTCAACAACTATACAGCGCGTAGCTTGTACAGGATCCTGGTCACGGAACCAGTGTCATGGGGGTGATGAAAATGGGAAATATTGCGCCTAGAGCGGGACTCGAACCCACATCTCTTTGCATTCCAGGCCAGTGTGCTAACCATTACACCACCTAGGCTCCTTGATATCACCATACTACCCACGCCTACCTGTCTATGTGGTTACTTGCCTGCGAGGTCAGTGCAGACCACTACACAACTAAACAAAGCGATACCTACACCATAGCACAATACAACTAAACAAAGTAACATCACACCATAGCACAATACAACTAAACAAAGTACATCCACACCATGGCACAACACAACTAAACAAAGCTATACCCACACCATAGCACAACACAACTAAACAAAGTAACATCCACACCATGGCACAACACAACTAAACAAAGCGATACCCAGACCATGACATAACACAACTAAACAAAGCGATACCCACACCATGGCACAACACAACTAAACAAAGTAACATCCACACCATGGCACAACACAACTAAACAAAGTAACATCCACACCATGGCACAACACAACTAAACAAAGCGATACCCACACCATGGCACAACACAACTAAACAAAGTAACATCCGCACCATGGCACAACACAACTAAACAAAGTACATCCACACCATGGCACAACACAACTGAACAAAGTAACATCCGCACCATGGCACAACACAACTAAACAAAGCGATACCTACACCATGGCACAATACAACTGAACAAAGTAAGATCCGCACCATAGCATAATACAACTAAACAAAGTGATACAATACAACTAAACAAAGAGATACCCACACGATAGCACAATACAACTAAACAAAGTAACATCACACCATAGCACAATACAACTAAACAAAGTACATCCACACCATGGCACAACACAACTAAACAAAGCGATACCCACACCATGGCACAATGCAACTAAACAAAGTAACATTACACCATGGCACAATACAACTAAACAAAGTAACATCACACCATGGCACAACACAACTAAATAAGTGATACAATACAATGACACAAAGCAAAACATCAGGGAACTATTGTAGTACTAGTAGTAGGGTACACCATACCGTACACAGCAAGTCCCTCAGGGGCGATGACCTTGACTCCCCCTACCCCCACCCACCGGCTGTGTCCCGTCCTGATGACCTTAGATGTTGCCAGGACGTAAAATTCCAACAACCATCCAATCGGCTGTGTACTCATGCGCTTGTTCCGCTGATGTGGCATTGACTGAGGTGGGTGATGGGTGATGGGTGATGGGTGATGGGGGATGGGGGATGGAGGATGGGGGAGGGGGATGGGGTCGTGGAGAGGGGCGGTCAGGGGGGGTTGATGTCGGTGGCACTGTGTGTTCTGTGGGTAATTGTCTTGGCTCCCTGATCGCCCCGGCTTGTTTAATCATGTCCTAGACCCAGCGCCCCCTCATGGTAGGTTCATCATCATCAATGGGTGCCGTCTTCTCGAAGAAGGTTGGCTGCAATGGACCTCCATCTCTTCCTGTCATTCGTTCCTCTCACGCATTCCGCATAGCTCATTGCTGTCCACTCAGTGATGTTGTCCATCCATGTTGTTCTCCTTCTCCCTCTTGGTCTTTTCCCTTCTATCTTCCCTTCCAGTATTCTTCTTTGTGATTCCTGGTGTCGTATCATGTGGCCAAAGTATTTAATTTTTCTGTTTTTGATCGTTTGTATTATCTGTCTCTTTATTTTCATTCTTGTTAGGACCTCCACGTTGCTTATCATTGCTGTCCATGGAATTTTTAACATTCTTCTGTATTGCCACATTTCAAATGCCTCGAGCTTTGTTGTTATTGCTTTCTTCAAAGTCCATGTCTCGCAGCAATATAAAAGTGTAGACCACACATAGCATTTTAGCAGTCGGAGTCTTGTTTTTATATTTATGTCTCTAGATGTTAGTACTTTCTGCATCTTTAGAAATGTTGTTTTGGCAATGTTTATTCTCCGTTTAATCTCTCTTTCACATCCGCCATCACTAGTTATTAAATGGCCCAGATACACAAATGACTCTACCTGCTCCAAGATTACACCATTAACTTTTATCTCTGCTCTTGGTTTGTATTCCTTTCTGCTGACAACCATGGATTTTGTCTTCTTTACATTCATTTTGAGGCCACATCTCTCACTTTTTTCTTTTACTTCATCCACTATATCTTGTAGTCGATTTGACGTTAAGGCTAGCAGTGCTGTATCGTCTGCGTATCTTGTGTTATTGATATTTCCACCTCCAACATTTATTCCTATGATGTCATCTATTTCTCTGAAAATCATTTCCGTATAAATGTTGAAAAGACTAGGTGATAGAACACATCCTTGTCGCACTCCACATTTGATCTTCACTTCTGGTGTCAATGAGTCTCCAATTCTTACAGCAGCATACTGTTCCCAGTAGAGGTTGGCCACAAGCCGAACGTCCTTACCGTCTAGACCGATTTTTTGTAGAGCTTCTATGAGTTTCTTATGATGTACTTTGTCAAATGCTTTAGCGTAGTCTATATAACATATGTATATATCCTTATCTACTTCTAGGTGTCTCTCAGTTATTGTTCTCATGTTAAAAATGGCTTCCCTTGTTCCACTGTTTGGTCTGAATCCAAATTGCTCTTCTGATACCTCTCAATTAATTTTTTTTTAAATCCTTTCTAGTAGTATTTTGAGTAAAGCTTTAATAACATGGCTCATGAGGCTTATTGTTCTGAAAGGTAGTAGGTTAGGAGAACCTAAACCTAGCTGTTTTTTCGGGGTTTTTTAAAGTCATATATAATATGTCTGGTCTACGTATCATTATTTCTGCCAGCCTAAAACAATAAGGGGCATCTCTACACTGGAAGCTACGTCCCTTATTAAATGTTTCACATGGGATCTTTTCACCAACAGTCATCTTCATGTTGTGAGTATGCTTCGCGATAGGAATAATAACCTCTACACCAGTAGCTATGTCTCTGCATCTAATCTTTCACATGGGATCTTTTCACCAATAATCGTCTGTGTTCTGTGAGTATGTTTCCCAAATGGAATAATAGCCTTGACACCAGAACTACATCTCTGCATCTAATGTTTCACATGGGATCTTTTCACCAATAGTCGTTATTATTCCAAAATGGAATAATAGCCTCGACACCTGAACCTACGTTTCACATGGGGCCTTTTCACTAATAATCGTCTTCGTGTGGCGAGTACGTTTCCCACATGGAATAATAAAATTGGATTTGGCGATGTTTTAGTTTATATAAACTTTAAAATAGAAAGAAAGAAAAAACCTGTATGTGAGCGAGCTCAGCATTATGGACTCAGATCTCTGGGGAAGTCGTCAGATACACTGCCAGAAATAGAGCCATCGTGTGCCAAGAGAAGCCGTGATGGTCATGAGTTCAAACCCCAGCCTGGACCTGGATCAAAACGAGGCGGTAATTGCCCAGACGCAGATACCAGGTTGCACATAATACCAGCAGGAAGGTAGTAACGGGGTATCACAACTTAGCTGCCATCCTAAGTTTCAACATTTTCACAGTCGTACAAAGCGTACTATTCTTCCAGACTCGCGCCCCCCCCACACAAAGTAGTACACATCAACATTTAAAGTTGCATAGTCCGATGGTTTTGAGTTTCTGAAATTTTATGAGATAAATAAATTAGGTTGTTCATTATAATGTATGTTACTCTAGCTGGAAATAACTTTTATTTTAAGTGACGAACATTTGAGATATTTGAAGTGGAACCATGCAAAATAAATATTGGCAAGCACGCCAAAACTCTGACCTCCATAGGCTTCTGCAGTAACAGGTCCTATTCAATTGCCTCGGTATCCCCTTCTGTGTGGTGACAAATGTTTAATAAGTGCACCAGTATCTAATTTAGATATGTAGAATCACATTTCGATAATTTTTTTGGTTTTGAAAATTTGATATTTTCATTGGACTATGCAGCTTTAAATACTTTGTTAAATAAGTTTTACATATCAACATTTTATTGAATGATAAGTAGTTAACTTACAGCCCCCCCCCCCCCACCCACTCCCCACCGTATGCTTTATGTGACCATGAAAATGTAGAAGACTTTGAGCGGCCCCCTTAGCCTGATGTAAAATTTTCCGATATTATGAGCGATGGGATATATGAAATCTACTATAATAAATTACAACTTGTCTATAAAAATGGTAAATAGTATAAAACCAAAGGCATATGAGGGATATGTGGAGTTGGTATACTATTACTCATAAAGGATAGAAATTGTATAGTAAAATAGTATAGCGAGAGAGTGTCACTTCTTAGGTGGACAGTCTTTGAGAAGTTGCCTCACATACCCCCTCCCCTCAAGAGTTATTTATGGATCCCTGCCCCAGAGACAGACCTAACCATGCCTTGGCAACAGGGATATTGAACCCTCATTGGTGGTTAGAGGAATGCTTGTTAGGGATTGGAGGATTGGATCATGTGATCACCACCATCTTGGATTCTAAAAGCTATATATATAATAAACTAAGCAAGCTCCGTCTGGTTCCTTCTGCACACTCTATATCTTGCCTTCCTTCTCTATACTTGCCTGTAGTGATTTCCTATTAGCCTGCCTACACAACTACAGCTGCCAGCCGTCGCACTTTACACTGAGCCGCAAATAGTGAAAGAAGACATTTTTCGATACAACATTAGTAGGAGCTAGTGGCGGAAGCTGACCACAACAAGGTAATGGCCCCGTCCTGATATAAACTTAGATGTTGCTAGGAAGTAAAAGAACAACATATGTACATACATACATACATACATACATACATACATACATACACCCGTCCTGATATGACCTTAGATGTTGCTAGGACGTAAAACAACAACAAACAATACATACATACATACATACATACATACATACATACATACATGCATGCATACATACATACATACATACATACATACATACATACATACATACATACATACATACATACATACATACATACATACATACAGGCAATGCACTTATATACAGACGGGATGGCCGAATGAGTTAGAGCGTCCGTCTCCCGTGTTAGTAGACCATGGGATCGTGGGTTTGAACCCTGGTCAAGTCAAACCAATGACTTAAAAATTGATACTTGTCGCTTCCTAGCCAGGTGCTCGGCATTATTAGGATAGGGAAAGGAGTGGTTGGCTCAGTGTCAGGAAAATGTGACTGAGTGGGAGATCAAGTCATGGTGCTGGTGGCCTGGTCTCCCAGTGGGGCAGTACTATAAAGTCACCATGAGTGCGCACTGTCACAAGTCGGTACCCGTCCTGAAATGACCTCAGCTGTTGCTAGGACGTAAAACAACAACAAACAAACTTATAGAGTAGGTAATGACAACCACACAGCATAGAGCTTGTACAGAATCTGGTCATGGGGCGGGTGAGTGAAAATGGGAAATATTGTGCCCAGTACAGGATTCGACGCCACACCACTTGCATTCCACAATAGTGTGCTAACCATTACACCACCTAGACTCTTCATGTCATCACCCTATTCACGACTACCTGTCTAGGTGGCTCCTTGCCTGAGAGGTCAATGAAGACTACTACAGTATAATATAAACATGTTATGCACATAATATTAAATATGGAGTCTATTGTCTGCCTGCTATTCTTGTATTCATTTTGTGGTCATGGTGGTTTGAGTGGCACGGAGAGCGGGTAACTGCATAGACAAAAGATTCACTCCGTACTTACAGTAGGATGAATGACAACGCAGTCTAAACACGGGCGAAAATTGCTCTAGTATGGAACAAAAAGTGGAATTCATAGTTCCAAAAATATCCAATGGCTACTTATATCGGCTCAGAGTTGGTAAAATGAGAGAGAATGCAAAAAGACAAGATGGTGACCATAGAATGTAGTCGATTTGAGTTATATAGTTGATTAAACTACATGTTTTTATTATATTTTTCAAATCAAAAGTAGCGGGTAAATATTAAGATATATGTGAAGAATACATGTTGCTTCTTATATAAGAATTTATTTGCTCATTTCATTTACCCAGCCTTTCACCACTTTTTTTAACGGGTTCTTCTCCACCCCTACTGAAAGTACGGGGTGAATCTTTTATCTAGTAACTGCACTAATGCAGGTCAAGTCGGGGGTGATTCCACTTCCGGTCATGCTGCCACTATCACTCGCTCATCCCATTTCAACGGTATGAACGCTACGACTGCTAGTAGGATGAATGACAACGTAGTCTAAACACGGGCGAAAATTGCTCTAGTATGGAACAAAAAGTGGAATTCATAGTTCCAAAAATATCCAATGGCTACTTATATCAGCTCAGAGTTGGTAAAATGAGAGAGAATGCAAAAAGACAAGATGGTGACCATAGAATGTGGTCGATTTGAGTTATATAGTTGATTAAACTACATGTTTTTATTATATTTTTCAAATCAAAAGTAGCGGGTAAATATTAAGATATATGTGAAGAATACATGTTGCTTCTTATATAAGAATTTATTTGCTCATTTCATTTACCCAGCCTTTCACCACTTTTTCTAACGGGTTCTTCTCCACCCCTACTGAAAGTACTGGGTGAATCTTTTATCTAGTAACTGCACTAATACAGGTCAAGTCGGGGGTGATTTCCACTTCTGGTCCTGCTGCCACTATCACTCACTCATCCCATTTCAACGGTATGAACGCTACGACTGCTAGTTCTGACTGTAGTCAATTAATTTATGTTTCTACTATTTCAGATAATGTGCGAGGAATGACCACACAGACCTAGAAGGTAAGGCGAAGGTCATTTTCCTCTTTCTCTTCCATGTGATACCAACAGAACAACAGAACATAATCGTAACTGAACTTCATCACTTCTTGCCAAAGTCAGAGATGAAAGTGGCCTCCAGCAAAAATTGTGCAAATCAAGCCGAGATTATTACACTGACAGCGAATTTCCGGGAAAAAGATGTATCTTCCCCCAAAGGATTAGCACTGTAAGGGAATCGCGAAAAAAAGCCGGAAGCCAGGTTTCAACTATCCTTCTTCTGCCTTTATTATCGCCCATATCTAACTCGCTCTTGCTTGGGTGTTCTGTTCTACCAACATCTAAGGTTATATAAGAACAGTAATCGAACCAAATTGTTTTCATGTACATCCATATTCCTTGGCATTTTGTTTAACGTTAATCGGCAAATATAAAAAATCGCAGAAATCCGCGAAATCGCGGAGATCTTTCATCCCTGCAAAATGAGGTTCACTATCACTGTATCAGAATACGGGAGATGCCCTATGCCTGAAGTATCAATATTAACACAAAGAAAGCATAAGAAATATTATTTCGCTATAGTCATAACAGTTCAATGGTGAGTGTAAACTTAACTCGTCCCCCTTATTAAAGATGCCAAATTCAGCCAGATGGTTCTATTTTCTGTTTGATCCAATTAGCTTATTTTCCTTCTTTACAAACCGGAAAGCAGAAGGAAGCTGTTCAGAAATTCAATATGTACCCCCACCCCCATCCCCACCCCCACGCTCCCCCGTTGGTAGGCGCAAATCATCAGTTGGAATTACCCAGGGTATCAATAGATCATGTCTGATTGATTAAATTACAGATTCAGTCGGAGGGAGAAGTGAATAACTTCGCATCCAGAACCCACCCCCTAACCCCCCTTCCCCGGTTTGTTGTCTCACCTATCCCTCATGGAGCGCCAAGCTTCATTTAGTTTGTTTGTTTGTTGTTTTACGTCCTAGCAACATCTAAGGTCATATCACGACGGGTACCGACTTGTGACAGTGCACTCATGGCAACTTTATAGAACTGTCCCACTGGGAAACCAGGCCGACGGCACCATGACCCGATATCCCACTCAATCACATTATCCTGACACTGAGCTAACCAGTCCTTGTCCTATCCTAATAAAGCCGAGCGCCAGGCTAGGAAGTGACAAGTATCAATTTTTAAGTAATTGGTTTGACTCGACCAGGGCTCGAACCCACGACCCCACGATCTACCAGCATGGGAGACGGGCGTTCTAACTAATTCGGCCATCCCGTCTGGTCTATTTATTTAGTTGTTCTTCTCTTTTGTTTAACCTATCGATGGTGATACGCGAGGTGATTGTTAACATGCAGAAGCATCTACTAACTGACCGGACGGGGTGGCCGAATCGATAAAGCGCAGGTGTCCTGTTCGATTCACGGTCAAGTCAAACCAATAAATTTGATGTTTCAATCGGACTATGCAGCTTGAAGCCAGGGAAATTTCAATCACTGACAATTAATCTACCTAATTTCACTGCTTCTTGTGCTATTCTAGCAATACCGAGCACAAGGCTACGTTTTTAAGTCATTGTTTTGACTCGGCCGAGGTTCACACCCTGCCTTCAAATCCCACAACCTGCCACATGGGTCTATTTTCAAAGGTGGGACCAGACAGGATGGCTGAATGAGTTGAACGTCCGTCTCCTGTTTTGGGAAATCGGGGGATCCGAACCCATGGGTTTGTGGGTTCGAACCCTGGTTGAGACAAACCAATGACTTATAAAATTGATACTTATCGCTTCCTAGCCTGGTGCTCGGCATTAATAGGATAAGGCAAGGACTGGTTGGCTCAGTGTCAGCATAATGGGTCATGGTACCGGCAGTCTGATCTCCCAGTGGTGCAGTACTATAAAGTCACCATGAGTGTGCACTGTCATAAGTCGGTACCCATCCTGATATGACCTTATATGTTGCCAGGATGTAAAACTTCAACAACCAATTAACTGAACTAAGAGGTGGCGTCCAACCATTGCACATCATCTCCCAACCCACTAACGTTCCATCAGATACCAACCTTTTTGTCCTACAATTGTCTGTGGAGTTGCAGGAATATTCCTTTTCCACTCTCCAATGACTTAAAAAATTGATATGTGTTGCTTCATCGCCTGGCACTCGACATTAATAGGATAGCACATGGTCTGGTAGGCTCAGTGTCAGGATCATGTGACTGAGTGGGATATGAGGTCATGGTGCCGGCAGCCTGATCTCCCAGTGGGACAGCACTGCAAAGTCACTATGCGTGCGCACCGTCACAAGTCGGTACACATCCTGATATGACCTTAGACGTTGCTGGCACATAAAGCAGCAACAAACAAACTGTTATGATAAAGGGGCAGTGAAGCGAACAGAAAGAAATCCCAAAACACTCGTGCAACAAAGCGTATGGACTATCCCATTGTGAACAGCGTGCCAATCAATAACTCAGGCTGCCAAATCTTGGCCTAATCAGGAAACTGGTTTAAAAATATGAAATTAGATTACAGATAGGCTAATAATTTGACCCAAAAAAGAATCCCACCGGCTACCATTTATTAGGCCGATTACGGCTACTGACAGTCAGTCATTCTGCAGCAACAAAAATTGGGCATCGTGAGGACAAGTCAGCCCTGGTAATGCAAAGAAGTATGGGGGAGTTGCGACTGATGAGAAAACTGTTCATACTGTCTCGATGACTCAGGAGTTTGGGTCAAATACGCGTGAACCCACATTTGATGCACCCCGTATTTTCAGATGGGGTGGCTGAATGAGTTGAGTGTCCGCCTCCCATTTGGGTCGATCGTGGGATCTGAACCTAGCCGAGTCAAACCAATGACTTAAAAATATATACTTGTCGCTACCTAGCCTGGTGCTCAGCTTATGGTGCTGTCACATTACAACGTTTCTCGCCAATGCATGTTGACTTGTGTAATTTTTTGGCGAAACGTCAGGAGACGTCTGGAAGCGTTACGCGCGTGTTGGTAATCGTTGATGGACGGGGATGGTCGACGGCGCGCATCATCGGATCGGCGAATTTTTGCGCTTGCACAAAACTTTCGACGACCGGCAATGCGCGACACCGCGCGGGTGCCACCATTATGGCGACGTCAGAAGCATGTCGACATCGCTGGAATAACATTATGCGAACGCTAGGCAGACGCCGCGTGCATGTGAGGATCATTCCCACACATTGTGCCAAACTGTTGCCTTTTGTTCTTTTATGTCCTAGCAACATCTAAGGTCATATCAGGACTGCGCGCCAAACTTTTACCACAACGTCGGCCGCATGCTACCACTTTGTTGCGCTGACGCCGAAAAGTTTGACGTCTCTCGACGATTAAAAGTGATTTTGTGCGTTGGCGGCGCGCCGGCGAGATACGTCGTAGTGTGACAGGGCTATTACTACGATAGGGCAAGGAACAGTAGAATGAGGATGACCAATCGTGTGCGATTGAAAATTACCCTGCTTAATCAACTAATGCACCCCGAAGATTTGCTAAATAACAAAGCATGGCATCAACCATTCTTTTATATTGTGCATTACTGACATGCAGATATTTTACTGAGATTTTATTTAATATTTCTTAAATTAAAAAGAATCGAACACGTTACAATGTACATTATAGTCTAGAAAACGACAAGAAATGACCACGAAATACATCTCAAATTAAACCCAGGATTCTGAATGAATTTTCTACAAGTTACTCATCAAGAAATATATTTACACACAGTAAAACCTCTCTAAATCGACCGACTATGGGACCGGCCTTAGTGGTCCATTTAGGGAGTTGGTCGGTTTAGAGGGTTACAATATCTTTGCAATTGTATTTTTGGGACCTAAATAAAGCGATCGATATAGGGGAATGGTCGATCTGTGGAGGGGGTCGGTATAGAGAGGTTTTAGATCTTATAAATGCCGACTACCAAGCTAGGTATGCAGGTATTGCAGGTATAGCAATACCTCAGGGAGTTTGATGCCCCTGCCCTGCAGAGTTGTAAACCACTGCCTTGTGGTACAGGTTCTTGACAGAACCGGAGGTTAAGGGAGCAAACCCTAAACAGAAAACCATGTCACTGTGGCAGCATTAAGGGCGGTTGATGTATGGAACTCCCAACATCTCCCAACCAGCCACTGCAGGGACAAATAGTTTTGCGCCTGTCTTGACATGTTCTTGTCGGTGTGAAACCTCTATTTGCTCCCCGAGAGAGTACCGCTGGTAACTTGCAAAAGCCAGCAGCACTTAACACTTTTGCAGGCAGCTTTCATGAAATTAAACCTGAAGCTGAGTGACATTAAGACCGACTCATGGACGCAACTCTCACAGCAGAGAGCTACATGGAGAGCGGCAGTCAAGTAATGAAAGCAGTCTTTGTCGCATCGCGACCGACAGCATGATGATGATGATGATGACCAAGCTAGGTAACAACAAGCATCCGGTTTATAAGTCATCGGTTTGACTCAGTCGGGTTTCGAATGCACAACTTCTCATATGGGAAGCCAGCCAACACTTGTACCGATTCGGCTCTCCCGTCTGATCAAGTAAAAAATCTGCAAGTCCTTTTTGTGGAGAGGACTTGACGGGTCTGAACACTGGCGATTAAATTAGTCAGGAGGCAGCCCCAGAATAGACTGAGCTGCATACTCATTATCTTGCACTTAAGGTACTTGTGTGGACCATGGTACCGCCACCTGGTGGGTTTCCACTGGTATTATGTGCGGACACCGGGATAATGAGAATGCTCTGTCCAATTTACACATTATTTGACTCGATGCTAGACTAGAAGCTAGAGTATATATAGTTTTATAAATCATTTTCGCTCAAACACACAGGCAGTGGGCACGCGGTGCTGGAGGCACCAGTTATTTTCGGGGATAACAAAATAGTAATGATATAGACCACTTCAGTTATTGACAATCACATAAGTCCTTATAGTATGACACTATATTATCGCCCATACCTAACACTGTCTTGTTTGGGCTTTAATGTTCTGGCTACATCTAAGGTCATATAAGAATGTGATTCGAACCACCCAGATGTTGTCATATAGGCCTACATCCCTTTTTATAAATTTTTGCTTAACGTTAATCGATAAATATAATAAATTGCGGATATCTGCGGAACCGCTTGATCTTTCATCCCTGTATAATATCTAAGTCGCGTGGTTTTCCGGTACATAGGTCAAGGCTTGCCCTCACGGATCACGTGGCGCGAAAATGAGAGCGTGACGTAATAAACCAATAATTATATGCACATATAAGTGAACAAATAATTAGGTGGGGATCCTCCACAATAAGGATGCTCTGTAAGTAAGGTTCAATTTAATGTCCCTAGTAAAATAACCACATTGAACAGTGACAAATCCTCCTTCAGAGGAGATATTAGAGCAAGTCTGCTTAAAGTTGCATGGCCCGATGAAATGTATTTTTTTCAAAACCAAAACACTTATATAAATTTGGTTCTATATATCCAACTTAGATACCGGTGCATTAAGTATTGGGAACAGCCTATAAAGAATGATCAGTGAATTTATTACCTCATCCCCTTGGACACCAAATTTGAGATAGGAACACTCATTAAGCAATTAGGTCAATCTCGTGGCCTAATTACCCATACTCTCATGCCAACTACCATATATGTAACACAGTCATCTCGAGATGTCAATACGAGTCGTAGCTCAAGGACTTTTGGAAAGCTTGTCGAAAGTATTTTGGGTTCTTTCACATCAAATTGCTTCAAAACTAGCCATTTTTCATCAAACTTACTCCGGACTAATGATTACTAGGTTATAACGATCAATTTGATATATTTATCTAAAAAATTAAATTAAAATTCAAACGCCATCGGACCATGCAACTTTAATAATACCATGGATGCGGATAGCATTTCAAATTAGATTGATTGTCTTGGAAATAATGAGCAATTTATTCATTTTCCACTATGAATTCCAGATCTGATTCTGTACATTGGATCGCGCGATTAAATTGAGCAATTTAAATGCAAGCAACGATTTCCGATATTTTTGCTGATGCCTCTCGTATGCACGCCGGCTCTTCTGACTTTGGGTATCATCTCACCCCGAGTGTTTGAAATTGAAGTGAGGAACTCATTATGTAAAAGCACACAAACAATATTCAGCACCAACCCACCTTTGAAAATAGTTTGTTTGTTTGGTTGTTGTTTTACATCCTAGCAACATCTAAGGTCATATCAGGATGGGTGCCGACTTGTGACAGTGCACACTCGTGACAACTTTATAGTGCTGCCCCAGTGGGAGACCAGGCCACCAGCACCATGACCTGATATCCCACTCAGTGACATTATCCTGACACTCAGCTAACCAGTGCTTGCCTATCCTAATAATGTTGAGTGCCAGGCTAGGAAGTGACAAGTATAAATTTTAAAAGTCATTGGTTTGACTCGACCAGGGTTCAAACCCACAAACCCATGGGTTCAGATACCCTAATTTCCCAAAACAGGAGACAGACGCTCAACTCATTCGGCCATCCTGTCTGGTCCCACCTTTGAAAATAGACCCATGTGACAAGTTGTGGGATTTGAAGGCAGGGTGTGAACCTCAGCCGAGTCAAAACAATGACTTAAACATCTATACTTGTCACTACCTAGCCTTGTGCTCAGCATTGCTAGAATAGCACAAGAAGCAGTGAAATTAGGTAGATTAATTGTCAGTGATTGAAATTTCCCTGGCTTAAAGCTGCATAATCCGATTGAAACATCAAATATTTTTAAACCAAAACAGTGACCTAGATATGATTCTACATGTATCTATCTAACTTAAATACTAGTGCACTTATCAAGCATTTGTCACAAGGTAGAACGGAATACCGATCCAATTTAATAGAACCTCTTACTGCAGAAGAATTTATGCTGTCAGAGTTTTGGCATGCTTACCAAAATTAATTGGGTACATTTGCACTTCAACTATCTCAAACGTTAGCCATTTAAAGTAAAAGCTACTTCAAAGTAAAGTAAGGTAGATTATAACGATCAACCTAATATATTTATCTCAGAAAATTACAAACTCATATCCATCGGACTATGCAACTGTAATAGAAAAAGAAATAGATAAAAATATTTCAAACAAACTCACTTGTATCAAATGTGATGAGCAAAGCCTGCTTATTGTAGGGTCAGAAATGGTAGGTACTATCCCATAAACCCATCTAATAATATTAGTACTATCCCATAGACCCCTCCAATTGAGGTCCGGTCACATACACGTTAGTCGAAATAGTTGAACGTAGTGGGGGCTAATGTAGTTGAATGTAGTTGAACGTAGTTGAACGTAGTTGAACGTAGTTGAACGTAGTTGAACGTAGTTGAACACAGTTAAATATACCGGCATCCGCAATTCTCCTTGATAATAATGTGGGTGGGCCATGAGTTCCGATTTAATCTTTGGACATGTTCAAAAGAGTGCTACATTAGATGCTGAATTTGCATCCGTGATGCTAACATACTCTAGTGTACTCTAGTGTACTCTAGTATACTTGGATGAAGCCCTGGTCACATAGCCGTTAGTGGAAGTAGGTGAACATAGTGGAGGCTAACATAGTTGAATGTAGTTGAACGTACCCGCATCCGTACTGTAATATATTTATCTGTGCCGTAACGTATTTATCCATACCTTAATCTATTTATCCATACCCAAACCTGGTGTACCTTAACATATTTCAACGTAGCTTAACATACTTACAGTTACATCACGTTTGACCCACGATAGCCTCCACTACGTTCACCTACATTTAACTACGTCCATAGTGTATGTGACCGGGGCATAATGATAGTACTACTATCCCATAAACCCCTCTAATGATAGTACTACTATCCCATAAACCGCTCTAATGATAGTACTACTATCTCATAAACCCCTCTAATAATAGTACTACTATCCCATAAATCCTTCTAATAATAACACTATTATCCCATAACCCCCTCTAATAAAAACAGTTTTATCCCATAAACCCATCTAATAATAACACTATTATCCCATAAACCCATCTAATAATAGTACTATCCCATAAACCCCTCTAATGATAGTACTACTATACCATGAACCCATTTAATAAGTGCTGGAATCCGTTCAATAAGTGCTTCACTCCAAAATGCTCGTTTGCATCCAACATGGGTTGGAACTTTTAAGCATCCCCCGCCCCCTCGAAATAAGCACCTGATTTCTAAATTATCGCTAACCGTCATTCGATTCATCATTGAACACGCCTGCTTGTGTGTTGATGTGTATGTTGACCGGCTGATTGGTTGGGATGCCTGGCAACGCTGTATATGTGTAAGGCAATAAATCGCACGGTAGCTGCCAATGGCTACCATACTGTCTATGCTGGCTTTCTGTTCCATTTTAGTAGTATTATGTTGCAGCAACACCAAACTTTCATATAATGGAATATATATATATCTAATACTAATACGAGCCCAGTTCTCTTGAAAAATAATTGGCCAGTAAGAATTACTGAGTGTAATACCCCTGTCACACTACGACGTAACGAGCGAACGTGAGCCTAACGTGGTCATTTTTCGTCATTACGTTGACGTATGTTGGGTTACGTTATGATGACGTCAGAATGATGTTAGACTGACGTCGAGCTACGTCACGTTACGTTGTGTTACATCGAGTTATGTCGAGGTTTTGGACATGTTCAAAACTTTCGACGTACCTCGAACGTAAGGGTTTACGTTCGCCGTACGTTCTGTACACGTTCAGCGAACATCAATGACGTTAAACAGACGTTATTAAAACGTTGGTCACTACGTTCAACTACGTTGCACTACGTTGACCCACATTAAAGCCAGTGGGAATGTGGAGTCCGCGTAGTGAAAATGCCGGGATAACAGACACCTTCCGGACGTCCAACGTACGTTTACCGTTTTGCCACTGTTTCATGACGTAAGTAACGTAAGGTAACATAAAGCAACGTAGTTCTGGCGATGGAATAACGTACATAACGTTCCCTGAGCGTAATTACGTTGTCCTCTCTCGTTGAATGACGCCATCACTACGCTTTACCGCCGTTTCTCTCTCGTCCACTATGCTGCATCCACGTTCAACTTGTGCCCAAATTTGCATACTACGCCAAGAAGTTCGACGTTTTTCACGTTCTCCCTACATTGACGTCGTTACGTCGTAGTGTGACAGGGCCATAAAAGAAGGTAGTTTGACATTTTCAAACATTTACAGGATTAACAGTTTTGCTAAGTTAACTGAAAGCTGCATAGCCCTATCAAAAGTACCAGTAATTCAGAGTGGCAGGCGAGGTAGCGAAAAGAATAAATTTGTTATTGTGTCGACCGGCAATGGTGGAGGACTTGCGGGGTAGGGGGGGTGGGGGTGTTGGGAGTGGGCTGACGTCAGCTGGTTCAGTCACGTGAGCAACTCGAGGCCACACCTGTAGTGGCACGGGTCAGGCTACACCTAAATTCACTCCAGCCGCCATTAGATAAGGCTAACTCCGTCATTTATTACCCGCATCAGCTCCATTTGTAGTTTGTAACGAAGCTTTGGCTCATTCAGGTGTTTGACTTGTGGTAAAACTGTGGCGTCAAATTCGAGATATATTTGTTACATTAACTAAAGAAAGCCTGCTCTCTTACAATAACGTCGGTCAGAGAATCAAAAACAAACTTCTGTTTTTTTGCCTAATTATAAATGTACTGGGTCGGGCTACACCTAAATCCATTCCGGCCGCCATTACATAAGGCTAACTCAGTCATATATTGCCCGCATCAGCTCCACTTGTAGTAGCTTCAGCTCATTCAGGCGTTTGACTTGTGGTAAAACTGTGGCGGCAAATTCGAGATATATTTGTTAGATTAACTAAAAAAAGCCTGCTCTCTTACAATAACGTCGGTCAGAGAATCAAAAACAAACTTCTGTTTCTTTGCCTAACTATAATTGTACTGTGTCGATAACTTGTGACAGTGCACACTCATGGCCGCTTTATAGTGCTGCACCACTGGGAAATCAGGCCACCAGCATCATGACTCGATATCCCACTCAGTTGCATTATCCGGACACTGAGCTGACCAGTCCTTGCCCTATCCTATTAATGCCGAGCGCCATGCTAGGAAGCTGCATGTATAAATTTGATAAGTCATCGGTTTGACTCAACCGGGAACCCGCGCTGTACCGATTCGGCTACCGTGCCCGGTAAGAAGCCCAGGTTGCAGCCAGCCCGACCAGGTAACTAAGTCTGAGTATGGTGCCTGAGGCTTTCTGCGCCAGGTTAATTCAGGCTTTATTATTTTGTTTGTTTGTTCTTTTTATGTCCTAGCAACATCTAAGGTCATATCATTATGTAAAAGCACACAAACAATATTCAGCACCAACCTGCCTTTGAAAATAGTTTGTTTGTTTGTTGTTGTTTTACATCCTAGCAACATCTAAGGTCATATCAGGAGGGGTGCCGACTTGTGACAGTGTGCACTCATGGCGACTTTATAGTGCTGTCCCACTGGGAAACCAGGCCACCGGCACCATGACCTGGTATCCCACTCAGTCACATTATCCTGACACTGAGCACACCAGTCCTTGCCCTGTCCTAATAAGGCCGAGCGCCTGGCTCGGAAGCGACAAGTTAAATTTTTAAGTCATTGATTTGACTTGACCAGGGTTCGAACTCACGACCCCATGATCTACCAGCACGGGAGACGGATGATCTAACTCATTCGGCCATCCCGTCTGGTCCAGGCTTTATTATGGCATGCCTAGATCAAAGCCTGAAATTAGTTGGTTAGTTGTTGGAGTTTTGCATCCTGGCAACGTCTAAGGTCATATCAGGATGCATACTGACTTGTGACTGCGCACTCATGGCGACTTTATAGTGCTATCAGGCCGCCAGCATCATGACCTGATATCCCACTCAGTCACATCATCCTGACACGGAGCCGACCAGTCCTTGCCCTATCCTAAAAATGCACAGCGCCTGGCTTGGAAGCGACAAGTAGAAATTTTGTCATTGGTTTGACTCGACCGGGAACCAAACTCCTGATCTCCCGCATGCGAGGCCCGCGCTCTACCGATTCGGCCACCATGCTTGGTCCATGAACCGGGGAAAAGCTGCAGAAATCTAATCTAGGGCTAGTAACAAAAGGGTTACAACGATGACAGCAGAAGGTTCTCCAAGCAGTTTCTACCAGACGCGATGGCCTAACCGGTAAGAGCACCAGCTTCCCATATGGAAGGTCGTAGATTTGAGTCCCAGCAAAGTCAAACCAAGAAAATCCAGTCCTTTATCAACGAATCCTAAGAGTACGCTGGCCAAACACCATCAGTAACCTGGAGCTATGGCAGCGAACAGGACAGCAGCCTGTTGAGGAGGAGATCCTTCGGAGACGCTGGAGATGGGTTGGCCATACCCTTCGCAAGCCTGCATCCAACACCGCAAGACATGCCCTCTCCTGGAATCCACAGGGGAAAAGGAAGAGAGGCAGGCCAAGAAACAGTTGGCGCCGTGACCTGGAGGCAGATGTGAAGAGGTCTGGCCATACATGGAGACAGCTGGAGAAGATGGCCCAGGACCGGGATAACTGGAGAGCCCTTGTTCGTGGCCTATGCCCAAAGTTGGGCGGTAGGCGTAAGTAAAGGCCCTGTCACATTACGGCGTATGGCGGGAGTGTATTGAAAACCTACGTAGGTCCTGCGCGTGCCGGCCTATGATGACATTTGGTGACCTTTCGGGTGGTTTTGAGCGTATGTGGAACCTACGAGGAGCGTACGAGGAGCGTATGAGAGCGTGCTGTGACATTTTTTGACAGTATGGGCCATACGCCCTCATAGGTCGAGTTTCTTTGAGCATGCACAAAAAGATTTGGACGGACGGATTTATGAAAGCGTATGGCGGCGTATGCCTCATACGCTTCACATAAGCCGGCATCTGGCGGTGTATGAGTAGCGTATGAGTAGCGTATGCGTAGCGTATGCGTATGAGTAGCGTATACGGCGTAAGCCGACGTATATGACGTAACGCGCCTACGCCGCCATACGCTCCCGCAAAAAACCCTAATGTGACAGCCCCTTAAATAAGTAAAGTAAAACCAATGACTTACAAAATGTATACTTGTCACCACCACTTGGCAATCATCATGAATAGGAGAGGCCAATGACTGGTTAGCTCATCATCACGATAATGTTGCCGAGTGGCATATTGGGTCATAGTTACAGCGACCTAGTTTCCCAATGTGGCAGCACTATAAAAGTACATATGCTGATATGACCATAGATGTTTCTAGAATGTAAAACCCCAAGACACAAACCAAGCAGTCTGTACTGAATGAGTAGGTGGGATGGAGAAATGAGTGTTTGGAACGCAATATCTGCAACCTGACTTCCGGTAACCTCCCCCCACAATTCCCTCTGAGTGTCCGTGTTTTCGCGGAAATCTACCCTTCATACAGGGACTCTGGCTGACAGGTGGTCACTGCTCATATTCTAGCCCCCGCTGCCACCCACCGAGTGACGTCATACATGCCTGCCACTATGTGTAATAGATGTAATAGAAACTGTGTGAAAATTGTCTAAATATAATAATATGTGATGTATAACGCATTATATGAGTATAAATGCAAGGGGAACATACACTGTAGATATATATTCCTCCTTGCCGCATTAGTGGTGCCCCCCCCCCAGCTGTCGGGTAATTGGTAGGCAGGGCCCCCCTCGCGCCACACACACTGGGAAAAATGTTGTACATATATAATGTATTGACACACGCATACATATATGTGTCAATACTTATATATAATATAAATAAGAATGATACATATAGTACACATTAAGCATTATATGAAATGCATCTCAATGAAAATAAATACGCAGGCATATATATATTAATACATATATATGTATATTACACCAAAAATAACAAATGTATAAGTTACATCTATAATGTATATATAATTATAGATGTATAAGCATATATATATAAATTTGAGCTAAATAAACAGCACCCTCCAGTGTATGATGTGAGGGGAGCGCCCACCCGCCAATTTACCCGACAGCTGGGAGGGGCGGCACTCCACCAATGCGCAAGAGGAAATATAGGATTACATGTTACCCGTGTATTTATACTCATATAATGCGTTATACATCACATCAATTTCAGCTATATACATGTATATATACATACATAAATTGTAGATGTAATATATACTATCTAAAAAAGGCCACTTCTCGTGATAGTCTCGTGATAGTCTCGTGATAGTCACGTGATCTACACCCGTGAAGAGAATCCAATATGCAAATTAAGGGGAATAACAAGGAGGCTCCATGGCAGCAGCAGCCTCCATTGAACGGGACCATCACCATAACAAAATTAAATCAAATAAAGAAGGCACCGTTTTACAAACACTATGCTCACGTAAGCATAATCAAACCAAAATAGACTCCCCCCTAAAAAAAAACACAAAAAACCCACACCATTTTTAAAAAAAACTGGTTATAACAACAGAATCTGCCTGATTTGGAAATAAAATCATTGATTGATTAAGCAGGGAAAATTTCCAATCATGTAAAATTGGTCTTCCTCATTCCCCTGCTCGCCGCCCTATCCTAGTGATGCCAAACACCAGACTAGATAGCAGGCCTCGCGTGTGGAAGGTCGGGAGTTCGGTTCCCGGTTGAGTCAAACCAATGACTTTAAAATTGATAATTATCACTTCCTAGCCTGGCGCTTGGTATTAATAGGATAGGGCAAGGACTGGTTAGCTCAGTGTCAGGAAAATGTGACTGAGTGGGCTATCGGGTCAGTGTGCTGGCAGCCTGATTTCCCACTGGGGCAGCACTATAAAGTCGGTGTTAGTGTGTACTGTCACAAGTTGGTACCTGTCCTGATATGACCTTAGATATTGATAGGACATAAAACTCAAACAACCAACCAAACAACCAACCAACTAATATTAATCTGCTCATTTATGGTCGAGATAATTGTCAACGGGTTTAATAGTAATACGGACCTTTTGAGGCTCCATTTCGAAGGAGGAGGTTGGGAGTGTGAGTGTGTGTGTGTGTGTGTGTGTGTGTGTGTGTGTGTGTGTGTGTGTGTGTGTGTGTGTGTGAGTGTGAGTGTGAGTGTGTGTGTGTGGTGGTTGTGTGGTGGTGTGTGTGGTGGTGTGTGTTGGGGGGGGGGGGGGGGGGGTTCTGCCTGCTGAATAATCATCATAGAACGTCGGGGCGTCATTGTCACGTACAGCGTTACGGTACTATTCACCTCGCTGACATCAGAGGCCGGACTGGCGCCCTCTAGCGGGAAGTACGTCATTAGGTGTCACTATCCGGAAGCTATTTCCGGTCGGTGGTGCACTGTAAGGAGAGGATGGCTGGCTTGGTTGGGCAGCTAGTGTTAATGACAGCATTGGGCAGTGAAGTCTCCCCCGACTGGAGGAGGGAAAAGGCGCGCATTCTTCACGGACGGGACAAAAGCACCGATTACAGCAAAGACACAACTGAAGCGAAGTGAACCAGACTTGACAGTGACTGCGGGGCCGCTAGTGGCGCCACCTACATGGATAGTCTTACATCAGGGTTAGCAGTTTCTCGGGAGCTATTTACACTATCGCTTGTGGCGCCACCTAGAAGTTTAAATCACGTGTGGCTCCATCTACAGGGTGAGTCTCAAATCACTGGTGGCGCCATCTACATGGTGATTCTTATGTTGTTGTCACATTACGACGTTTCTTGCCAATATGCGTCGACGTGTGTGACTTTTTGGCACAATGTCGGGATACATCAGGAAGCGTTACGCGCACGTTGGTTTTCATTGATCTATGTCGACGGTCGGCGGCGCGCATCAGGGTATCGGCAAAGTTTTGTACTTGCACAAAACTTTCGACATGCGACGACGCGCGAGTGCAAATGTTATGGTGACGTTTTTGTCTGTTGTTGTTTTACGTCCTACCAATATCTAAGGTCATCAGGATGGCGTGCCAAACTTCTTTTTTTTTTTCCGCACAACGTCGGCTGCACGCTACCAATATGTTGCACTGATGCCGAAAAGCTTGACATTTCTTGGCGATTAAAAGTGATTTTGCGCGTTGGAGGCACGCCGGCGAGAAGCGTCATAATGTGACAGGGGTATTAAATGGCATGAGTTTGACTAGGGCATCACAGCAGTGATGCATGCTATCACTGGTGGTGCCATCTATTGAGTGAGTTTTAAATCACTTGTGGTGACATCTGCAGGGCGAGTCTTAAATGTCATGGGTTCTACTAGGGCATCTTAGAAGCTTTGCATGCGATCACTGGTGGTGCCATATACCGGGTGAATCTTAAATCACTCTTGGCACCATCAAAGACCCTATAATACTAAGACGGCTCACTCAGCCTGTACTGTGTAATCAAAATGATCAAACCCACCACTTGGTGTGCTGGCTGTTCTCTTGGTTAAACAGGTGCTATATTATATGTATAAATGTATATATGAATGTGAAAGATGTGTGATGATGGCGATGCTGATGATGATGATGGGTATTTGTTCATAGCAATTTCATATTGATGTGTATTCATTCTTACCTATCTCATGTATAATATAATTGTATGTGTTTACATGTGAAACACCAACCAGCAGCCGGCTCATCAAACCCACCACAAGGTGGCACTGCGAAATTTACATTACCATTGGAGAGATAGGGAGTGAGCCGTCTTAGTATTATAGGGTCTTTGGCACCATCTACAGGATGAGTCTTAAATCACTGATGTCGCCATCTACAAGGGGAATCTTAAATCACTGGTGGCGCCATCTACAGGGTGAGTCAAATCGCTTGTGGCGCCATCTCCAGGGTGAGTCTTAAATGTCATGAGTTTGACTAGCCCATCTCAGGAGCTATGCATGCTATCTCTGATGGCGCCATCTACAGGGTCAGCCCACCCCCCTCAGGTTCATTCCAACCGGTAATCCGGTGTCATGGTATAAAACCCCGGCCATATCGCAGCCCCTGCCGTGAAGACAATTGACTAAGCATTTATTTTTGTAAAATAAATTTTAAAGCTTTCATTGGATCGATTAAAAATATCTTAATGCGCGATTGAAGAGGAAGATCTGAAGTATTTAATGTAACCTAAGAGCAATTTATGCTGAAAGTATTAAAAACAGAGATAATAGTGAAAGTTGGGATATTCTGAGTGTCAGTGCAATCTTCATACAGAAAAAGTGAAATATCTCTAAAGCTACACCACTTAGAAACAAGCTGCTTGGTACACATATAGAAAACATATTCGACGGATAGATTATATTAAATTTATACGGTTAGGGTTGTGCATTTCTATTAATCTTTAATAGACACTGGCAGTGTGTATTCGTTCTGCAGCCGATCTGCGCTTGTTTACAAACTCTGCGCATGCGCAGAAGCCACGGCAGGGGCTGCGATCGGGCCGGGGTTTTATACCATGACACCGGCCACAACAGGAGAGGTCGCTGTCAGTGCTACCATTACTGGTATCACTACCCCCCCCCCCCCCACGTCTCCCGTGAGGTCCCCGCCATGGCTTATTTTGCCACCCCTGCTTTTGCTTAATAGGACATCTGAGGGGTTGGTGTCTCCATCGCTGTGGGTGCAAGGATTAGCGTATACGTCACCGCTGCTCTTGGCAGTGTTGTCAGCATAGTCAAAACAACTACCATTAGAGGGTCTTTTCGTGCCCTTTTTATCAACGATGGCGTCCCACCTAATGTTGGGTTATACTGTGGGGGCACAAGTGACAGTGTAGCGTCCAGTATAGAAGCGTGCCGGCGGTGGAGCCATCGGCCACGTGGTTGGAGGGGGGGGGGGGGGGCATACATCAAGTAAGCCACCCCATCAGTAATAAGGTAGGAAATATACATATAATCCCTTTTGTGCCTTTATACTCGCATAATGCTTATACATCACATATATATATGAAGATTTCTATTTAGCTATATGAATATATTCCTCCAGTCTGCGCAAAAAGATGCTCCATTTTGTGCGGCGTGAGGGGGGGGGACACCCGGCACATTACCCCGACAGCTGGTGGGGGGGGGGGGGGGGTACACTCTACCACGGCGCTCATGGAGGAATAATGAGAAATATATGTTCCCCTAGCATTTATACTTGTATAATGCACTATACATCACACACATATATACATATATGTGCAATATATATTATTATTCATTATATTAATATAAATATGATCTGGTATATATATTCGGTATGTAATTATTGCCTCAGGCAATGCAAGTTATGCTTGGCCCACATTCGGACGGGTTTGTGCCAAGCTGGGCGCTTCTGGCTGTGTTGAACGCGCCAGTTCTCTTCATTGCCAACAGAATTCTAAACATAGATATATATTCATATAATGACAAGCTACAGTACAAAAGAGACAAGACAATGAAAGTGGGTTGAGATAATATATTTCTCCAGCACAAGTGACAATGTTAGCGCTAGAAGTATGGTCGGGCAAAGATGGAGCCACCAGTACCCATATGAGTAAGGAGCAAATACATGCAGAAACCCCATTGGCTAATATTATAATATCAGAATAATATAATATAATAAACATATAGAAAATCCCTTACATGGCTTTATACTCGCATAATGCTTATACATCACATATATATTCATATATATATATATATATATATATATAATTATTATATATATATATATATATATATATATATATATATATATATATATATGGGGGGGTAACGATATAATCATGACTATAAAATATTATATGAATGTGAAAATATCTGCACAACGGTTAATAAAAAAACCTTCAGATATAGATAGCTGTGGTGATATTATCATAACTATAAAACAGGGTTGCTTTGTTCTATGTAAGTATATAAGTAAAAACCCCCCTTATCTAATGCTTTATTTTAGGATTACTTCTGTGGTTCCTGTGGTCTTGGCAAAAAGACAAATCTAATTAAGGCTTCGTCAGCTTCTATGTCTCTGATATACTTCTCTGATAGTGCAGGCTGTGGATGTGTGGGTTAATCAGACTTTCACCTAGGCACGCCTTCCTTAGATGTGTCTCCTGTGTCCCTCAAAGTCGATATTAGTACTGACATTTCACCGTCAGATTCTTTCCAACCTTTTGGTAATCCTTATTTTCGCTCTATTTTATTTTTTAAATTGACTAATAAATCTATCCATTCTGACCGAAACGACGGCGAGGAAATTAGCTATTGGAATTAATACTATAACCGTTAGCACATTGCAGTAGCATAAGATTATTGGGAATGCTGGCTTAGACAGAAAGACACGTGCACAGCTGGTGCACACCAACCAATCCGCAGTCAATACAGAAAGACATCTTCTGGGAATGAGAAAAATACAACAAGGGGGGCCGGGGGCCGGGGGCCGGGGGCCGGGGGCCGGGGGCCGGTGTCGCGGTGTCAGCTGACTGCCGTTTTCAGCTGACTGTCAGTTTTATGTGCATGCGTCAAAATCTAACAGCATCGTCACTAACCTTATAAATTTAATATAATGTTTTTGGTAAAGATGTTTTCTATATGTGTACCAAGCGATTTGTTTCTAGGTGGTGTGGTTTTAGAGATATTTCACTTTTCCTGTATTTTCTGTATGAAGATTGCTCACGACCATTGACAATGCCTTGAGTTTGACGTTATGTGCAGTGCAAAACATTAGTTTTATTCAAAATTAACAGAAATCAAGAACCCTAACCTTATAAATTTAATATCATCTTTTTGGTAAAGATGTTTTCTATATGTGTACCCAGCGATTTGTTAATAGGTGGTGTGGTTCTAGAGATATTTCACTTTTGCTGTATTTTCTGTATGAAGATTGCTCACGACCATTGACAATGCCTTGAGTTTGAGTCTATGCAGTCAGCTGAAAACGGCAGTCAGCTGAAACCGCGACACCGGGGCGGAGGGCGGGGAGGCTAAAATTAATCACAGTAATTAGCTGCGCGCTTCAAAAGAGGAAAAAATATTGGACTTCAAATTAATGAGTGTCCATCAATGAAATAGGAAGGCCTGCTAAGGGCAGAAAACTTCCCTCATTCCAACATCACCACCATCACCTCGCTCACTGATTGCGTAATAATGGCTTAAAGCTACCTTGGGAGTGACAATATGATAGGGAGAGTCACTTTCTTATGCACTTTATTAGTGACTGGGGAGTCACTTTACTACGGGAGTCAAAATATTATCTCACATCGGCATATTCCACATATCGCACTCAGTCACATTATCCCAGCAATGAACCAGTCAGTCCTCATCCCAGTTTGTCAATGGTAACCGCCAGGAAAGGTAGCGGCAAGTGTCAATTTTGTTCAAGGATGAAAGTGGTCTCCGGGAAAGAAAGCGGAAATGCTGATATTCTCCCATAGGCTTAGCATTGTCAGGGAATCGCTGAAAATTCCCGGAAGTCGGATTTCATACATATTGGTATAAGCTGATAGTGCTGCGCTGTTTGAAGCATGTATTAGTAGTATATGCTGCTAGTGCTGCGGCATTTACACCACATATCGGTATACGCTGATAGTGCTGCGGCATTAGAAGCACATGTTAGTAGTATACGCTGCTAGTGCTGCGGTGTTGGCACCACCTGTCGGTATACGCTGACACTGCTGCGGCCTTTGAAGACGTCCTGGCAACATCTAAGGTCATATCAGGAAGGGCGCAACGTATTAGATACACTTATAGCTACAGGAAAAATCCCGGAAATCCGCGAAATCCGCGGAGATCTTTCATCCCTGTTTGTTGTCTCTGCTTTGACTCGGCCGGGGATTGAACGCATGACCTGTGATATTGAGTGCCTCCCAGTTTTTGTCTTTGTGTTTAGTCATAGGTAGTCGACTACTTCTGTAACAATTACTCTGAAGTGAGCGCAATTAAAACAACAAATTTAATGCTATTAAAAAAGACAGCCTCACTACAGCTTTAAATATTTAAACAACCCACGGTTGAGATGATACAAGGTAATTGATGTTTTTTTCCGGTTTAACAATAACAGCAGATTTTAATTTCTGTCGGTTACTTGTTAGAAAATGGTGAAATGTGTGCATTTCACCATTATCCATAGACTGTTCCCTTGTGGTGTGTTCCCTTATTCTGTGTTCGCCTGTGACCTTGTGACGTGCTACACAGACAATGAACCTGTATTTTGCTTAGTGGCTGTTCCCATAGGTTGGACCCAGGGACTGTATGGCCTAGTGCACGCCAAATGTGACGTACTGACTGGAAACTTAGACAATTAACATGTTCATTGTCTGTGTGGTTATGTCACAAGGTCACAAGCAAACACGGAACAAGGGAACATGCTGTAAAATATACCGATAAAATGCATTGGTGGGGGAATGCAAATGGTCTATTGGTGTAAAAGGTATATAGGGCCAGGTGCACAAATGTGTTTATGTAGTTGCTGGTAATACTTTACTCATGGTCAATAGTCATTGTGTGTTAGTCAGATAGTGTGTAAGGGGCACTTGGAGATCTACTCACTACCCCCTCCCCCCTCTGTTAATCACGGATCACCACACACTCAGCTCAGGGCAGGTGGTGGCCAAGGGAGCCACGCCCATGGTGGTGGTGGGCAGAGCACTGTAACCATGGGCACACAGGAATGCTTGATCTTCATTGGTAGAGCTGTATATGCTTGATTCTCATTGGAGAATACGGTCAGATGATATGCCATACCAGATCCATGTACCACTATAAATAATAAACCTGAGGGCATTGTCCCCCGATTCTAAATACCTTTCTACACAGAGGAATAGCTTAGAAAGCGTTGCTACCCAACCCCTCCCCACCACAACCAGCCAAAATAATGTTCGCAATACAGTTTCTATTTTAGCGATGGGCGGACTGTGGAATGTTTGTAAAACGAAACCACGTTAATTGCATCTGATAACAAAGTTTTAGGGTGGTTTTTATTTTCGGCCTGACGGTTCAGTTTACCTCCCCCAAAAATACTCACCCTGCAAGATAAGATACCAGCTGTTGGAGTTTGATGTATACATCAAGGGAACTCACCTGGAAAAATAAAATAAAATAAATTAAAATAAATTAAAATAAATTGACACACAGGCACGATACGATGGTTTTTTTTTCTTTTTCAAAATTGACTTCCTCTAAATAACCTGTTATTGTTTTTGTGTTGTTTTACATCCTGACAACATGCATGGTCATATCAGGACAGGAACCAACTTGTGACAGTGTTCATTCACTCATGGAGACTTTATTGTGCTGCCCCACTGGGAAACCAGGCTGCCAGCACCATAATCCAATTTCTCACTCAGTCACATCAGCCTAATACTCACCTAACCTAACCTTACCCTGATGGCGACTTTATAGTGCTGCACCACTGGGAGACTAGGCCACCAACACCATGACCCGATGACACTCAGTCACATTATCCTGACACTGAGCCAACCAGTCCTTGCCTTGTCCGAATAATACTGAGTGCCAGGCTAGTAAGCGACAAGTATCAATTCTATAAGTCATTGGTTTGACTCGACCGGGAACCGAACTCCCGATCTCCCGCAAGCGAGGCCCATGTTCTACCGATTCGGCCATCGCGCCTGGTTGGTGCCAGAAAGCCACTGGATGTGAATGTAGAGCACATTATTGACAATTACCGTATTCTTGCGGGTTAACGCCCTGCCCCGGGCGTTTAAATTGGCAAATCACTGAAGTGGAGGGGACCGTGGCGTTTACCCACACATGGAGGTTAACCCGTGAGAATACGGTATGTGTTTACTGGATGCATATTACTACTACTATACTAGTGATAAGGAAATACATGTAGCAGAACCACACACGCGGATAGGAGTGAATGGCTGCAGGTTTCTTAGTGGCTTAGGGCAGTGCAGGTGGTACGCACACAAAGAAAAGAAAATGAAGAATACCAGGAAGAGGAGGAAGAAGAAGAAGGATGAGGAGGGGAGGGGAGGGGGGAGGAGGGAGGAGAAGAAGAAGAGGAAGAAGAGGAAGAAGAAGATGGAGGAGTATGAGGAGGGGAGGAGGCAGGAGGCAGGGGGAGTAGAAGTAGAAGAATAACAAGAAAAAGAAGAACAAGAACAAGAAGATGGAGGAGTATGAGGAGGGGAGGAAGGACGGGGAAGTAGAAGAAGAAGAAAAAGAAGGAGATGGAGGAGTATGAGGAGGGGAGGAGGGGAGGAGGGAGGAGGCAGGGGGAGTAGAAGTAGAAGAATAACAAGAAAAAGAAGAACAAGAACAAGAAGGAGATGGAGGAGTATGAGGAGGGGATTAGGGAGGAGGGGAGGAGGAGAAGAAGAAGAAGAAGGAGGAGATGGATGAGTATGAGGAGGGGAGGAGGGAGAAGAAGAAGAAGAAAGAAGAATAAAAAGAAGGAGATGGAGGAGTATGAGAAGGAGAGGAGGGAGGAGGAAAATGAGATGCAGAAGAGGAGAAGGAGAAGAAGAAGAAGAAGAAGAAGAAGAAGAAGAAGAAAAAGAAGAAGAAAGAAGAAGAAAAAGAAGTAGGAGGAGGAGGTGTTGAGGGAGGAGAAAAGGAGGAGCAGAAGAGAAGGATAAGAGGGAGAAGTGAAGAAGGAGGGGAGGAGGGAGAAGGACGAAAAGGAGAAGTAAAAAAGCGAATGAGAAGAAGAGGCAGAAGAAGGAGGAGGAGAAAGAGGATAATGAGGAGAAGAAGAAAATGAAGAGGTGAAGAGTGAGAAATGCATAGATAGTGGTTTCAATGCACAGACATCACCTGACTACTTTGACGAAAATTCGCGCTGAATTCTTAGTACACGGGATATAAACTGGAAGTGCAGTGGCGCTGTGTCCGGTCGGTACCCGATGCATGTGCCGCTAGTTCAGGGCCGCGTTCAGGCTCCATCTCGGAGGCGCCTCGGCGACAGGCATGACGTCACGCCAGTCTGAACGACAACAGCAGTTGGTCGCCTCGAAAATGGCCACCCCCATAGGGGGCGGCCATTTGCAATGGACAAGCTGCGCAGTAATTGGCTGAAAGCACTGAATGCGGTGGCCATTTTCGAGGCGCTTTTCATCTCCAGTCTGAAAAGAGAGGCGTCTCCGAGACGTCGCCGAGATGCACTCTGAACGGTATTAGGCCAAAAAGCATCGTGAGACGTCTCCGCGGCGCCTCCGAGACGGACCCTGAATGCGGCCCTGGTTGCGTGAATCCCGGGGGGGAGGTGGAGGGGGGGGGGGAGGTTCGTTTATAAGAAACAGGCATGCGTGAGGACAGCTGCCCCACTCGGCATGCACGGTCAGCGAAGCGTGCAAAGAGCGGGCCATCGTTCGGGTAAGATAGAGGGTAGAGGATAGAGGGTAGAAAGACGGTGACTTGTTCATTCAACCAGAACGACAATGCTTTACACCCCAGTCACACTATAGCTTGCGACCACTTTGCGAACACTTTAGACCAAAGAACCCACAGTCATCAGTGACGCCCATATGTCGGCAACCATTGTTTTGTTCGAAAGGATGTCACTGGTGAGTGCGGGTTCTTTGGTCTAAGGTGGTCGCAAAGTAGTCGCAAGCTGTACTGTGACTAGGGCAAGAACATCAAGAAGAAAATGAATCAAATAAGAAGCAGAAAAAAGAAAAAAAAGGACGAAAAGGAACCGGGAGACGAAGAAGAAAAAGAATGGGGGGAGAAGAAGAAAAGGAATGGCTGAGAAGAAGAAAAAGAAGGAGGGGAGAAGAAGGAAAAGAAGGAGGGGAGAAGAAGAAAAAGGAGAGGAGAAGAAGAAAAAGAAGGGGTGGAGAAGAAGAAAAAAAAGGGAGAAGAAGAAGAAGAAATACTCAAGGCTTATATGACAAAGCATTTGACTGCTTGACACCCATTGTCGTACCGGGTCTCCTCTCGACCAGTACTGAACAATCACTATGTGGATGGAGCAAAGTAAATACAACTAGACAGTGAACTAACTATGCGGTCCCTTCTAAGGGAAACCACGTTGTAAGTAAATGGAACCGACACCCATTAAAAACACACACACACAAAACAGCACAGGGCCATCTCAAACACTGGCTACCAATGCAGTTGGTTGATTGTGCGCACTCATGGCAACTGCGCACTCATGGCAACTTTATAGTGCTGCCCCACTGGGAGACCAGGCCACAAGCACCATGACCTGATATTCCACTACATCACATTATCATGACACTGAGCCAACCAGTCCTGGCCCTATCCTATTAATACCGAGTGACTGGCTAGGAAGCGACAAGTATCAATTCTTAAGTCATTGGCCTGACTGGTTTGCTTTGACTCGACCAGGGTTCGAACCCATGGGTTCGAATCCCATGACAAGTATCAATTTTATAAGTCATTGATTTGACTCGACCAGGGTTCGAACCCGTGGGTTCGAATCGCACGACCTACCAAAACTGGAGATGGGATGTGCAACTCATTCGGCCATCCCGTCTGGTCAGCGGAGCAATGAGACAGTGAACTATGCGTTCCCATCTACAAGCAGCCATGGAACCTATCAAATTGATACTTGTCGCTTCCTAGTATGGCACTCGCATTAATAGGATAGGGCAAGGACTGGTTAGCTCAGTGTTAGGATAATCTGACTGAGTGGGATATCGGGTCATATTCATAGTACCAGTGGCCTGATTTCCCAGTGGGGCAGCACTATAACGTCCCCATGAGTGCTCACTGTCACAAGTCGATACCTGTCCTGATATGACCTTTAATGGATCTGACACTCATTTTTAATAAATGGGGGAATTGGGGGGGGGGGGGGGGGGGGGGGGGGGGGGGGGGGGGGAATAGGGGGGGGGGAAGAAGAAAGAAAAAAGAACACAGGGCCAACCACGTCTGTCACTGGCTACCAATACAGATCACTGAAGCTGTGACAGAAACTGCTTCTGGGAAATGAGTCCCGAGGAAATGGGATATCCGTGTACTACGCTGTGTATGATTGATACCAGTACCCTAAGGAAAATTGCTTCCCTGGGGGCAAAGATCTTAACAACAAGCTATATTTGGTCAGCCTCCAGGAAGCCAATACATCCGGTTGTCTAAAGACGTGCACCCAAATCAGATGGTGGTTTTTTTTTCTCTCGATTTTTGTTTGGGGGGTTGGGAGTGTGAGGGGGTGGGGCGGGGGGAGGGTGGGGTTATAAATCTGATCCATCATCTAACTTGCTAAATGTGAGGTGTTTTGGGTTAGTTTTGTTGTTGTTGCTGTTGCTTACATTCCGTGATTTGTGAGACTCATAAATAATAAGATTCGAATAAGAAAGTAAGCCCAGGATGTGTATGTTGTCTTTGGGTTATGTGATTTGAATGCAATCTGGACAGGGCAATAAGTTAAGGGGGGCATAGTACTCAGCTCCAGAGCATCCCTTTGGTAGTGTCTTAATCCCACGTTATGCGCAACCAATCCGCTAGATGGCGCCAGGGGTTTTAGACTGCGTACTAATGGTACGTAACATGTATATTATACATGTTACGTACCATTGCTCGTGGGACTGTCTCAGAGGACGAGTGTTGGAATAAAATGGCTTAATTTCTATATCAGCACTTAACATTTTTGAGTTTCTGTCATTTTCTGAGATAGCTTGAAGTAACTTTTATTTTAAATGGGTAACTTTTGAGATATTTGAAATGCAACCATAGAAAATTAATTTTGGCAAGCACGCCAGAACTCGGACAACATGGCCTTCTGCAGTAAAAAGTTCTATTAAATTGACTCAGTGTTCCCTTCTATGTTGCGATAGATGCTTAATAAGTGCATCAATATCTAATTTGGACATGCATAATCAAATCTAGGTGAGTGTTTTGGTTCTGAAAATTTGATGTTTTCATCGGCCTATGCAGCTTTAAACTTGGCTATGACCCCCAATAGCTGATGTTTATTTACTTTTTGTGCTGGGGGGTGGGGGGGGGGGGGGGGGTCGTTAAACACACAAGCAACCAAACAAAAATAAACTTCGCAAGCAGGCTGCTGGTGTTGTTTGTTGGGTTTTTACATACTGGCAACACATAAAGTCACATCAGGATGGGCACTGACTTGGGACAGAGCACACTCATGGCGACTTTATAATGCTGCCCCATTGGGAGGCCAGGCTGCCAGAACCAGAACCCAATTTCCCACTCGGTCACATTGTATCCTGATACTGAGCTACCCGGTCCTTAGATAAAAAATTCACCCCGTCCTTACAGGACAGGGGTGAACGACAACGTAGTCTAAATACGGGCGAAAATAGCTTTAGTATGGAACGGGAAGTAGAATGCCTGGCACCAGTGTCAAATGGTTACTTATATCAACACAGAGTTGGTGAAATGGGAGAGAATGCAAAAAGACAAGATGGCGGCCAGAGAACGCCGTCGATTTCACTTTTAAATTGCATTAAAGTATATGTTTTATTATATTTTCCAACTCAAAAGTAGCGGGTAAATATGAAGACGTACATAAAGAATATATTGTGCTTCTTAAATTAAGAATTTACCAGCTCAGTTAATTAACCCAGCATGTCGAAATTCTTCAGCAGCTTTTCTAATGGGTTGGGTTTCACCCCTGTACTGGAAGTATGGGGTGAATCAGTCCTTTGCCTATCATAGTAGCGGTGAGCACCAGGCTAGGTAGTGGCAAGCATTAATTTGGTATGTCATTGATTTGACTCGGCTTGGATTAGGACTCTCGACCTTCTGTACGGGAAGCCTGTGCTCTTACCGATTCGGCCACCGCGTCTGGGTCTTATTTACTGAACAGGACAAGGCTGAGACAGGAAAAGTGTCATGCAAAAAGACAAATATATATAATCAAAGGTCACATGAGTTGTGTGTGTGCAGGTTTTGTTTGTTTGTTGTTTTACGTCCTAGCAACATCTAAGGTCATATCAGGACAGGCACCAACTTGTGACAGTGCGCACTCATGGTGACTTTATAGTGTTGTCCCATTGGGAAACCAGGCTGCCGGCACCATGACCCGATATCCCACTCAGTCACATTATCCTTACACTGAGCCAACCAGTCCTTGTCCTATCCTAATAATGCCGAGTGCCAGGCTAGCAAGCGACAAGTATAAGTATAAGTATACTTTATAAGTCATTGGTTTGACTCGACTGGGAACCAAACTCCCGATCTCCCACACGCGAGGCCCGCGCTCTACCGATTCAGCCACCGCAACAAGTCTTTGTTGAGACCTGAGTATTTGTTGCAATGTGCTCACTAAATTCCTTTTGGTTTCATCTCTTAGGATTAATCAAAGTAGGCTAAATTTGAATCCATTTAATTTTTTTTATAGTGCCTATTCCCGCTATTCTCAGACGCACATCAAAGCCTACCCTTATAGCATATATAAGATTTTGATGGGCCCCTGAGTGCTATTTCCATTAATTATTTCGCAATACAAACTTTGTGAGTGGCATACCTCATCAGTGAATGTGCATATTCCTCGGTAAATATGCATACCCATTAGTGCATATGCACGCTATATTAAAGTTGCATAGCCCGATGGTTTTGAATTTCTGTATTTTTTCTCAGATAAATATATTAGATCGATCACTAGTATCTACTTTACATTAGTTCAAAGTTACTTGTATTTTAATTGCTAAACTTTTGAGAAATTTTGAGTGCAAACATGGAAAATTAGTTTTGGCAAGCTTGCCAAAACTCTGACACCATAGACTTCTGCAGTAACAGGTTCTGTTAAATTGACTCAGTATTGCCTTCTACGCAGAAACAAATGCTTAATAAGTGCATCAGTATCTAAGTTAGATATGTCAAATCAAATTTAGATAATTGGTTTGGTTTTGAAAATTTGATATTTCATCGGACTATGCAGCTTTAATCACCAGTAACTATAACGATTACAAACCGATATAACTGTAACAAACGAGCAATATTCGGAGATACTTAATTTTCTCTCAAATACAATATAATATCGCCACTAGCTGCGCAAGCGCACTTACAAGTGACCCGGATGTAAACCACCTTCGGGCGGTATGCAAATTTACTGTTGCCGTTCACTATGCATCATCATTACCCTAATCATTGTGTTAATATTAGGTACTAGACGAAGAAAAAAACCATAAGATTAGATTGCTTGTTTATTGGGGTTTATGTCCAAGATATTTTAGAAACGATACAAATCGCAAATTTACAAACATCATGGAATACCAGGGTTAATACACATGTGAAGATATGGAATTCAAGGCTATTTCAACGCTTTACAAGGCTGTTTTTGATAGGAATTCAAGACTATTTTCAATTTGATTTCAAGAAGAATAATAAATAATTGTGAATGGCCACTTCAAACTAATTTAGGTCAGTGGAGACAGTTTAATGGAATTCAAAGCGTTTCAAGACTAATTACGCAAAATAGTGTAGTGGTCTGCACTGACCTCTCAGGCAAGGAGCCACATAGACAGGTAGGCGTGGGTAGCGTGTTGATATCGGGGAGCCTAGGTGGTGTAATGGTTAGCACACTGGCCCGGAATGCAAAGAGATGCGGGGGGAAAAACAGGGAGAAAACCGAACAAAAACAAGAAGGAAAAAAAGAAAAGCGTGCATAAACTAGGCGTAGGTGAAGTGCCTACAGTGGCTGGTGTCGGCACTAGTTCGTTGGCGGTTCGGCCGGTTGAAGCCCGTCATTACGCAATGGTGCCGTCAGCTGCAAGCGCGACGTGTTTCCTGTAGCGGGCGGGTGTTGATTTTTACCACCGGCTATTGGACGTCAAACATACATACATACATATACATACATACATACATACATACATAAATACATACATACATACATACACACACATACATACATACATATATACATACATATACGGATGTATGCATGCATGTTGGCTAATGCCTAATCACAACACAATAAATAGTCTCGCTTCATAACTACACCCTTCACCCTCATACTGTTCAATATATTCCTTATATGTATTATATATAATAAAGTCTTCCTATATATATGTACAGTCCTTATATGTATTATATATAATAAAGTCTTACTATATATATGATTGATTGATTGATTGGTGATTTCTTTACGCCGTGTCGGCAGCATAGGCCATATTCACGGCGAGGCCTACTATATATATAGTAAGACTTTATTATATATAATACATATAAGGAGTATATATATATATATATATATATATATATATATATATATATATATACACACACACACACATACATACATACATACATGTGAAAGCTGCCATTAACTGTGTGCATGCTAATCTAGGTTGAGAAGTGTCAGGCCGCGGTAGACTCCAAAACCTGAACACACCAAGACCCAGCCGGAACACTGGACATACACAGTGCGCATGTCGGCATGGCATTACCGGTCACGTGAACATCTACGCACACATTACACAGCCACAAACTGCTTTTACATATGCAGGAGGCTGCGTCATGTCCAGACACCATTTCCCCGATGAGCCAGCAGATGGCGCACTCCACCGTCAATCGGACACTAAGTCATGCACCGTGCACAGCCGAAACTGAGACTGCGACGCTGGGCCAAGGCCGCCGCCCTGCTGGTGTTTGGCGGGTCCCTCGTGTACATCGCCTGGAAGTGTTTGGGTGAGCGGAAACAGGCGCGGGCACCCTGCGTGGTGCAATGTCTGCCCGCAGAGCGCCCCCTGGTGAGCTACCCGCAGATCACCTACCTCAACCCGCACTCTGCACCGCCAACACATTCGCAGTTCCCGTGTCTTCATATGCCGGTGCCAGAGATAGACCCACGCAAGGTTTTTTACAAGACGGATGAAGTCCTCCGCCTCATGGACATCGTCAGCGCGGTCATCAAGGCCTGCCCCAGTTGGAAGATGCTCAATAAGAAGCAGATCAACAGCATGGCTGCATTGCATCGGGCTGGGAAGCTGGCAGATAGGTTGTGTGTGATTAGTTCGCGACTGAAGGAGTTGTCAGGGTACAAATACCTCACTAGATCAATGGAGGACACGCTTTGTTATAGTGATATTCTCAAGGATCGCATCTTTCCGACTGTGAGCAGGCCAATGTCATGCAAGCGATGCTTCCCATATGACTTTATGAATGTAATCGCGCCATCACCGAATGAGGTATGCCAGCAGGGAAAGAAGCCAGTCGATGTGGTCATAATTGTGACAACGGTGCCTGGGAATGCTCGAGAACGCACTGATATTCGCAGGTCTTGGGGCTCAGTAAGGCTGCGCCGGAAGCATCGCTTCGGGCTGATCTTTCTGTTTGGCGCTGGCTGGCCAGACCACCAGGTGCTGCAGTTAACGCATGAGAACGAGCGCCACCACGACATCCTCATGGACAGCTTCAAGGACAACTATTTTAACCTGACGCAGAAAGTCCTCATGGGGTTCAAGTGGGTGCTGGAGCAGTGTCCCCAGGTGAAGTTCCTCATTCGTGGCGCAGACGACACCTGGGTCGACATCCCTGCAGTGTTTGGCCTGATCCGACGGTTCGGCCATCACGAAACCTTTCAGAAGTACCAGGTAGGAGACTGCTTCACGACACTCGAGCCCTTCCGGGGTCCGGATTTCAAGACTTTTACCAACACGCTCGAATACAAGGAGCATATCTTTCCTCCATACGCGTTGGGCACCGTCTTCCTGACCTCCCACCAGCTGACCCAGGACCTGGTGGACGCAGCACCGGATGTTCCATACTTCCCCATAGAGGATGTTTACTTTGGCTTGGTTTTGACGCGGCTTGGCAGCGGGTGTCACCACATTAGAGGGATGAATGGTAAATACACAGTTCATAGACCACCGCCTGACATGAAAAGAAAGTTAATCAGAGCACTAATTCGACGATAATAAAATGAGTATTCCAGATCTAGCTTTAGCCCTGCACTCAATCACTATATTGATCGGTGATTTCAAGACCATTACCAACACGCTCAAATACGAGGAGCATATCTTTTCTCTGTACATGCTAGGCACCTGACCATCCGGCAGCTGACCAAGGACCTGGTGGACGCAGCACTGGATGTCCCATACTTCCGCATAGAGGATGTTTACATTGGCTTGGCTTTGACGCGGCTTGGCAGCGGGTGTCACCACATTAGAGGGACGAATGGTAATTACACAGTTCACAGACCGCCGCCTGACATGAAGAGAATGTTAATCAGAACACTAATTCAACGATAATCAAATCATTAATCCAGATCTACCTTTAGCCCCACACTCAATCCCTATATATTAACCGCAATTTTGTACTAGGTCTGTCTGACCTTATATGTCTGGACTGACACCGATTAGTGACCCGTCCTGATATGACCTTAGATGTTGCCAGGGCTTAAAACTCCAAAAACCAACCAACCAACCGATTAGTGACAATACACACTGATGGTGGCTTTACGGCGCTGCTCCACTCAATCCCATTATCCTGATATTTTAGCCAACCAGCCCTTGTCCTATCCTAGTAATGCTGAGTGACCCAACTATATGTACAACCTTTCCACATGGGAGGCGGACGCTTTAACGACTAGCCATCCCCTCCAATTGGACTGTATCCTAAATCCAATCCTTTATAAATGAAAGCATTTCCTAATTTTTGTTTGTTTCTGTTCCTGTCACTAGACATGTTGGAGGAGCCTTCTGTAACAAAAACTGTTTCGCCAAAAGTAAATAATGACCAGCTATTAAAAAACAAAAAAAATAAAGGCATTAGGAAGGTTGTTCTAGGATAATGAACCTGGTCCGGTAAATTACAAATAATAGCAATACACTCATAATTTTGTATCAGGGTGTAATGCTGAATTGAATCAATAGTTATACTTTTCTTTTAATGAAACAATACATTTTTTTATGAAATGTAAATGAATAAATAGTACATCTTTATATTATGTGAATTGCTTTGATTTATGTGTTATATAACGCATTAAGCAAGTATTAAAAAATACGAAAGGTATTTGTTGTAATTATTGATAATTAATATTACTGATATTATTGATATTGCCCATATTGTTATACTCCGTAAGACTCTGCACTTGACCGGTGGCGCCACCTGCGGCCCAACTCTCCTCTACCGGATGTCGACAAGTGTCAGTCACACACATTATTCCCATTCTTATTTACCATATCAAGACTGCCCAGTCCAATGTCAGCTTAACCTGACTCATCATGTCAACTGCCAATATCGTGCATCTCACCATAAAATGTGTCACCAACACTACTAGGGCATTTATTTTTTTTAAACAATGTTGTATTGTATATGTGTGTACTTGTTGATATAGCGGTGTTTTCTACTATGTCGAATTGTAGTAGTACAAACAAAAAAGCATTAAAAATACACGGGGTCATCGCAAATAATGAAATATCTGAATACAAGTGGGATGGGAGACTTAGTCGCATCAGGGAGCCTGGGTGGTACAATGGTTAATGCGCTCGCCAAAGAATGACAGATGTTTGAGTTCGAATTCTGATCTAGGCATTATTTCTATAAATGCAGGCATATCCGCAGTCCACATTCTGGCAGGTGACAAATTAGAGTAAATAATATTAGACCACGTTCTCCGCGTAACTCGCGTGTTGTTTCCAAATTGACGTGAACTGAACACAATACCAGGGCAACAAATAACAATCTCAAATTGCCTTCTTTCTCTGCCTATCTCTCTCCATATCTCCCCTCCCCCTGCCCTCTCTCTCTCTCCCTCCCGCCCTCTGTCTCTCCCTCCCCTCTCTCTCTCCGATTAAGTGTATATTGAATATCGAGATGGGTAAATAAGAAATAGTTCTCCCTTTATAATGCTCACATCGGACCCCAGTCACACGAGAGCCAGCGTTCACCGCAAACCTCCCTACGCCCAAAAGGACGCCAACCACCCAGCGTTCCATTCGATACACTGATTCAAATACATTTTATGCACCATGTCGGCGCCATGTCGGCGCCATGTCGGAGCCATGTCGGCGCCAGGTCGGGGCCGACCACATGGTGACTGCAGCATCGCATGTGTTAGCACCAACCCAGGGCGGGGCCAGGGCGGGGCCAGGGCGGGGCCAGGGCGGGGCCAGGGCGGGGCCAGGGCGGGGCCAGGGCGCCGACCATTTTGAATGGCGCCGCCAGAACAGGGCGTAAGGAGGTTGCACATGCAGCAGCAGCAACCTCCTTGCGTCCAAAATTCCCGAAATGGACGCCGGGAGGTTGGCGTCCTCACGGCGACAGCACTCAATCAGGGCGTAGGGAGGGCGCAAGGAGGAAGTTTTGACGTCGCGAATCGATCGTTAGCGAACGCAGGCCTCGTGTGACTGGGGTAGAAGCAATGCCTCCCCCTTATCTCGCTGCGAATGCGGCATGCGCTATGCGATTTGGTTGATTCCATACCCATGCGACATGCGGCGGCGGTGAACAAATACAAAAGTACATTCTATACTCCAATGTATGATACATTTATTTAGTTCCCAAGTATATGTAGTCCTGGGAAAAAAAAAGATTTAAAATTCAATATACTAAATTAAATATACTGGCCCGATCGACCGATATTTTTATTTCAAAAGGACGATCACTAACTTTAAAAAAAAATTTGGCCTTGTTACAATTATGTTTAAATCATGTAAGCAATATTTAAAGCATTGGATACAATGTCTCCCCGATTTTGCGTACCAGTACACAATGGCTGAGCAACTTGGGTCTGTGCGTGATAGGGGAAACCAAAGACCCTATAATACTAAGACGGCTCACTCAGCCTGTACTGCGTAATCAAAATGATCAAACCCACCACTTGGTGCGCTGGCTGTTCTCTTGGTTAAACAGGTGCTATATTATATGTATAAATGTATATATGAATGTGAAAGATGTATGATGATGGTGATGCTGATGATGATGCTGATGATGATGGGTATTTGTTCACAGCAATTTCATATTGATGTGTATTCATACTTACCTATCTCATGTATAATATAATTGTATGTGTTTACATGTGAAACACCAACCAGCAGCCAGCTGATCAAACCCACCACAAGGTGGCACTGCAAAATTTACATTACCATTGGTGAGATAAGGAGTGAGCCGTCTTAGTATTATAGGGTCTTTGGGGAAACCCCACACCGTGACGTTAAAATCAGGATTTTGCCTTGCATTTCTGCATTCGCATTCGCACTGATCGGTCCATGCACCGATTCACTTGCCGAATTCGCATTCGCATTCGCATTCACATTCGGACATATGGAAGCACCATTTCATTTACATGCTTTTAGATTTTTTGCCACATTCGCATTCGCATGCCGCATACCGCATATAAGGAATCTTAGCTTTATGCAGGATATTGTGCCTTATGCAGGATATGAAGCCTTATGCAGGATATTGTGCCTTATGCAGGATATGAAGCCTTATGCAGGATATTGTGCCTTATGCAGGATATGAAGCCTTATACAGGATATTATGCCTTATGCAGGATATGAAGCCTTATGCAGGATATTATGCCTTATACAGGATATCAGGGCAGTATAGCCTGGTCGAGCAGTACAGCTACTAAAAGAGAGAACATAATGAGATAACCATAGCCCTCGCGTACTACCTAACTGGATCGGCCATGAATAGCATTTAAACACCCGCATATATAGTATGCGGGGACCCGCAAAGACGGGATTTCATAAGATGACGTAAAACGCCAACAAACAGCCAATTATACGCGCGGTGCATTTGCAAGGGTCGTGTTGAGATCGTAGGCGACAGTCAATCAGCTATTCTGACATACGGCTTCTGTCTGGCATCACGTGACAGGGTTGCACGCCGTACTAATAATATCACCTGACACAGACAGGGCTTCGCGCATGGTTCACAGTTATTGCTGGCCAATCAGAGGCCTGCAACCAAATATCAAATAATATATTGGTTTTTTTTTTTAATGCTACGTTCTTTTTTTGTGTGCGTATTTGTATTGCCTGCGTTCAGTGCAATACCAGTGTACAATTGTTGGCTAGTGTCGCTGGGGTGTGTTTGAAATGGGAAATATTGCACCTAGTGATGGATTCGAGCCCATACTTCTTGCCATTTCGAGACTAGCGTGCTAAAGTCCCAGTCACACATACCCGGATCAGGGGCCGGACGAGCCCCGGACTGCCATCCGGGGTGCTCTGGGGTGATCCGGGGTGATCCGTGGTTCGTCCGTGGCTCGTCTGTGCCGACACTCCCTGATCCGGCCTGATCCGTGGCTCGTCCGGCGCCGTCCGGGGTCAGCCCTGGATTTTTTTAAATGTTTAAAACATCCGGGGCGGTCCAGGAGATTTTGCGATCCGGGCTCAATCCGGCCTGATCCGCGGGTGCTCTGGGTATTTCGGGGGTGGACCGGGCCTGTCTGCGGGTGGTCCGGGCCTGTCCGGGGGTGGTCTGGGGTCATTTTGAGCCACAGTTTGTCCCGGACCATCCCCAAACTATCCAGGAGTACCCCTGGCCTAGCCACGGACCACTCCCGGACTGCCCCCGTAAGACCGGGGGTGATCCGGGATAGTCCAGGGGTGGTCCGGGCCAGTCTGGCGGGTGGTCCGTCCTCATCCAGGGCCAGTCCGGCCCAGTCCGGGGGCAGTCCGGGGGCGGTCTGGGGCTCGTCCGGGGCTCATCCGGGAAAGTGTGACTGCGAGGCAAAATTCGACGAAAACAGTGATTTTATCCGTGGCGGTCCGGGACAGTCCGGGCCATTGGTCCGTGGGTGGTCCGGCTCAAAATCCGGGGCTCGTCCGGCTATGTGTGACTGGGGCTTTAACAACAGTAACTAGGCTCCTTGGTGCAATCACCTGATCTACACCCTATACATACTACACTACCTATACATGTTATTCGGGATTCCTCATTCCTCACACCAATGAATAAATTGGTTTATTTATCTACAGAAAATTCAAGTGAAAATATCTTTGACTTACTAACACAATAAGACCCCAACAAATAGTAACACCCAACTCCGACTGCGTACAATATAACACCATCAATAAAAGAGTATCTAAATTTAGTTTTTGTTTTGGGGTAAAGTATTTATTCATCTGAATATGTCATTTGTCAGCGCTGAAGCACTGGTCTTCCGGTCATGTTACTATTGGAATTGACAGTCTAAATAATCTACGTTTGATCAGTGGTGTATTAGTTACAGCACCGATCTTGTAGAATTAAGGGAGTGGCTCCTGCTGTATAATGTACAACACCAGTCACTGTAGTTCATACAAAAATGGGGAGCAGCACCGAGTAGAAAGTGTATACTCGGGGCAACTCAAACAATCATTGATGGTTACATTTCTTCTCTTATAAAACAAGGTAAGTTTATAGTTGAGAAGACCAAATTCTAATCACATTGAAGTAAGACTAAGTAATTAAAGGTATTGGTATCTATTGAATAGGAAATCATAACGCCAAAAACTAAAACCTTGCATGTAAATGTAAAATGATTTAACGTACCGCATACTCATTACTTATTGCATTGTGTACACTGTAATTTCAGAATTTACTTCACACTTCAATTTACTATATAAACCATGTAAAATTTTATGTATAAATACCTATATAGCTGTAACACTTACGGTCAAAAGACCAGTTCTATGGCACTGACAAAAGAGATACCGTATTCTGGCAGGTTAACACCCTGGGTGTTTAAATTGGCAAATCACTAAAGTGGTGGGGTGGGCGTTTACCCACACATGGACGTATATGGGGTGGGCGTTTACGAAATATTGGCGAAGTTGGGGGTGGGCGTTAACCCACACATGGGCGCTAACCTGCGAGAATATGGTATATGAGAATAGTCCTCAGTCGTGTAGTGCTGTGCATAATGGATATTTCATCTACAAGGGAGTAGCAAAGACGGCTTTTATCCCAGGGTAGGGCTTTGTTTTTTCTTTCTTTACCGGACGGGAATGGAGCTAATTACTCCCATATTAAAAAAAAAAAATTTTAATTACAAAAAAAATATTGTCAATATAGAAGTAGCTGTCTTCAACAGACAACTCTGCATGATATCCTGAAATAGCAGGTGTCCTGTCATGGAAGTGACAATCAAATTATACGAAGACAATGTGCATCTTAAAAAAACTGTTTGCCCAGGGAAAGCCTTCACCAATCATTTGTTTTACGTCCTAGCAATATCTAAGGTCATATCAGAATGGATACCGACTTGTGACAGTGCGCACTCATGGCAAATTTATACGGCTACCCCACTGGGAGACCAGGCGGCCAGCAACATGACCCAATATCCCACTCACTCACATTATCCTGATACTGAGCTAACCAGTCATTGCCCTATACTAGTAATGCTGGGCACCAGGCTAGGTAGCGACAAGAATCAATTTGATAAGTCATCTGTTTGACTCGACTGGGATTCGAACTCCCGACCTTCCACACGGGAACCTGCACTCTACCGACACAGCCCCCCCTGTCCCTCCTTCGCTAATCACTGGAGTGGCTGCAGAGTTTTGTTGTAGTGTCATCCACATCCGCACCGGGCGCGGTGGCCGAATCGGTGCCTCGTGATCGGCAGTTCGGTTCACGGTCGAGTCAAACCAATGACTTATAATATTTATACTTGTCGCTTCCTAGCCTGGTGATCGGCATTGATAGGATAGGGCAAGGACTGGTTAGCTTAGTGTCAGGATAATGTAACTGAGTGGGATATCAGTTCATGGTGCCAGTGGCCTGATTTCCCAGTGAGGCAGCACTATAAAGTCACCATGAGTGCACACTATCACAAGTCGGTACCTGTTCTGATATGACCTTAGATGTAGCCAGGACGTAAAGCTCCAACAACCAACCAACCAATCCACATCAGCAAAAAAACGCTATTGTGGTAATCAACGTATAACTTCATGGTAAGAATGGGTTCCGGCAATGTGTCGCTACACTGCTGGAAAAACAACGAAACCGAAATGTTGGTTTCCATAAGTGTTCCCTCAAGACTCGGCTCCCATCAGAACCAAAATATCATTACCGACGAGTTCCCATGAGCCTTGGACACGCAACTAAAAATGTGTTTCCCATAAAATTTGAAATCCTATAGGCTGTGTAATTGCAAAACGAGAAGAAAATACATTGTCGGTTGTAATTTCATTATTCAAGTAGACCTACGAAACGCGTATTGGCACTGTTGGTTGGTTGTTGGGAGTTTTACGTCCTTGCAACATTTAAGGTCATATCAGGATGGGTACCGACTTGTAACAGTGTGCACTCATGGCAACTTTATAGTGCTGCCCCAGTGGGAAATCAAGCAGCCAGCACCATGACATGATATCCCACTCCATCACATTATCCTGGCACTGAGCTAACCAGTCCTTGTCCTATCCTATTAATGTCGAGCGCCAGGCTAGGAAGCGACAAGTATCAATTTGATAAGTCATTGGTATGACTAGACCGGGAACCAAACTCCCGAATTCCGGCACCCAAGACCCGCGCTCTACAGATTCGGCCACGGCGCCCGGTATATTGACACTGTTCTCGGCCCTAGGCACTATTGCGTGACACTAGGGCTCATCGTGTTCGGTGGTTACTGCTCGGTCGTTGCTAAGCAACTCACAGTGTAGTTCTGACAGGCAGGTTTCACCTCCACACTGAGAATTACAGATTACAGATGACAGACTCAGCTCCGCCTCCCTGGAGGCATCCACTCTCCTTCTGCCCTCATTTAAAAAATAATACTTTTTGTTTAAGGGTCAACAAAGGTAAACAGTGTCACGGAAAACCGTTCTCGTGAATTAAGCCCGCAATTTGTCGAGAAATGTGTAATCTGACATCTCAAATTGGGATCAGAGGTTCTAGAACTAAAAAGCTAAATCCTTCTTCATCTTCTCTCGGTGAATTGTTTTTATTTTGTGGGTTTTCGTTTTTATAAGAGGAGTTTTGTCAGGATGTCTTGGGCCTTCGCTTTGTTCTATTTTCATCGTTTTGAGGTTATTTCTTTGTGGTATTTTTTTTAATGTCGGGTTTATTAATTCCTTATGATGAGCGTATCTGCATCTGTACTGTCATGCAGTGAATGGTGAGTCCTTTCTCTTTGGTTAGGTCTTCAGTAATGTTTGACCGGGCGCAGTGGCCGAATCGGGAGAGCACAGGCCTCGCGTGCGGAAGATCGGGAGTTCGCGAGTTCAGTTCCCGGTCGAGTCAAACCAATGACTTAAAAATTTATACTTGTCGCTTCCTAGCCTGGTGCTCGGCATTATTAGGATAGGGCAAGGACTGGTTAGCTCGGTGTCAGGATAATGTGACTGAGTGGGATATCGGGTCATGGTGCCGACGGCCTGATTTCCCAGTGGGGCAGCACTATAAAATCGCCATGAGTGCGTACTGTCACAAGTCGGTACCAGTCCTGATATGACCTTAGATGTTGCCAGGATGTAAAACAACAACAAACAAACACAAATCAGTAATGTTTGCATTCATTTAAAGCTGCATAGTCTGACGAAGCATCACATTTTCAAAACTAAAACATGCAGCTAGATTTTATTCTACACATCTATCATATACATATGAGTCTGTCTCACGAAAATGGGCCAATTGCTGGTTTTAATAACAAAATGCACAAAAGAGTGGGAATGCATCTCCAAAATACTCTGGATTAAAGTCTCCTGCATGGGAAAGGTTGTAACAATGCTGTGAAAAACATGGTCAAAAATAGTTTTAAATGTTAAAAATGGGAATTCTTATATGTTGCCTAAAAAGAAGAAAAAGTAAGGTGAAATTTATATTTTTATCATGTAATGTTTAAAAAAAAAAGGAGGTTGCATTTTTGAAGATTTTGTTACAAAATCCTATGGACTGTACAAATTGAGGGATACCCGTAAAAAAAAAAAGGGTTCATCAATATGTTTGTTTAAATGACCTCTATTTTCAAAGAGCGATTTTGGTTAATTTAATAGATGTCGGCGTCGCAATAGGAAAAGTGAAGTGCATTTCTTTGTTTCATATTAAATTATCCTAGAAACAAATATGGTTGTTGTATTTTCTCTACCTTTACATTCAGGATAAGAACTTTCGAACAGCTCTGTCAACTGGTCAATGCTAAACTATAGGCATACCGTTCGACGCTGACATCCAATGGTCGAAGCCGACATCTTTCCCCCCATGCACCAATTGGCCTATTTTCATGAGACTGACTCATATACTAATGCACTTATTGAGCATTTATTGCCACATAGAAGGGCACACCCACGCAACTGTCTCAAACTGTGCTGGGAGTAGTGGTTCAGTGAGCACCGTACACAGGCTATGCAGATATTCACAAACAGATTTATCTGTCAAATACGCGTCTTCTGAGTTAATATCTGCTCGTCATTGGAGAGTTACTGAAGCTAGGACCTGGTGTGTTGGTTGGTTGGTTGTTGGAGTTTTACATCCTGAAAATATCTAAGGTAATATCAGGACGGGTACCGACTTGTGACAGCGCACACTCATTGCGATTTTAAAGTGCTGCCCCACTGGCAGACAGGGTCACCAGCACTGTGACCTGATATCCCACTCAATCACATTATCCTGACACTGACCTAACCGGTACTTGCCCTATCCTAATAATGCCAAGCACCAGGCTAGTAAGCGACAAGTATACATTTTAAAGTCATTGGTTTGACTCGACCAGGGACTCGACCTCTATTTTAAGATGTTTTTCAAATTTTATTTGTTATTTTTATTTGTTAGTTGTGTCATTGTTGACTGTTCCTCTTTCATCTGATATAGAGTGATGGAATAGAATAATCCCCTGACGGGATGGCGCCGAACCAAACATCAAGTGCCTCCACCTCTGCCAATTTCGATTTCCACCGCTGTGTATAACTTTTTATGTCATCAAAGGCCAGTTACTTTCATACCATGTCTATGTGATGTGGGAGCTTAAAAATCCCTTGGGTCGGTAAAAGTGTAGGCTCGGGCTTTCTATCGACAAACTGTCTAATGGTGAACACAAGTCTATTTAGACTTATTCATGGTAGGCAGTATAAATCTTCAAGAAAAATAAGTAGAAAAAAAGTGCAGCTCACAGCTAGATTGAATGGGTCAATTACTGTGACGGTGGTCATTAATGAAAAAAAAATCCAATAAACACCTTTGAATAATCGCTGCTCGTTTTAGTAGAATATTTCTCGTTATTTTCGTCTTAGAAAAATAAAATAAATATCAACATCCCTATTCCCCTCAAATATTTTAGTTGTATGCGAAGTCTTTATTATAGTTTATACGATCCGAATATTATTGGTCGAAATGTAGATATAAATATTAATATATTAATTAATTAAATATTAACATAGTTCTTATAATACCAACATGAATATATTAATATAATTAGATTACCATTATGTGTGGTATAAGGTATCTTATGCAAATATAATTCTGGGAACGTTCTAGAACGTACTGGTTGGTACTGGTGAAGCTGCCTGGAATGCACCTGAGTCTGTGTTAATGATGGTGTAATTAACACGCGAACAAGGAGCCCATGTTATGGAATTTTATTGAATCAAAAGTCATGTAAAAGGCAATGAGTAATGTCAGATCAATGTGGTTTTTAAGGTAAGTTCGACTCAGGCCCTCAACCCTTGCGTTAGATTGTTCGTTTTGATGGGTTGGGTGGGCGGCTGAGTTGGAGGCGTGGTCTTGGTCGTCTGACTGCCCGGTCGGTAGTGGCTGGAGCAGTGAGCTGCTCAGGTTATATAGGTGGTATGTAGGTCAGGCAGGGCGTGAGTCTCGCGAGGCGAGATTGTGACGTCAGAGTCCCGTGTGGTAGTTCTGCCTGTCTCCGGTAGGGTTTTTAGTTGGTGAGGTTGAGTTCAGATGGCGCCACCGTCGGGTCGGATGGGTGGAGCAGGGTGTGGGTCTCGCGGGGCGAGATCGTGACGTCATGGTCCCGTGTGGTAGTTCTGCTTGTCTCCGGCAGGGTTTCTAGATGGTGGGTTTGAGTTCAGATGGCACCACCATCGGGTCAGAAGGGTGGAGGGAGGATGTGTGGGCAGGGGGAGGAGGGTAGGGCTCCTCGTGCGCGCATAAATTATCCATGTTGGTTGCCCATCATGAACAATTAAACACGCGAACAAGGAGCCCATGTTATGGAATTTTATTGAATCAAAAGTCATGTAAAAGGCAATGAGTAATGTCAGATCAATGTGTTTTAAGGTAAGTTCGACTCAGGCCCTCAACCAAATGTGGGGAGGGCCTGTGTCGCTGCGGGGAAGGCCACCTTCGGGACGTATGCGTGAACTGCCGAGGACCGCCAGTTCCCCAGCCGCCGGACTTCGTCGATGGATGCGCCGGCCCTTGCACAGGCCTGTGCTCCTCCTCTCCGGAGGCCGTGGAGGGTGTAGTCCTCCGGGCACGGGTGGCGAGCGGCTCGGAGCGCAGCTCTGAGAGCGGCCAGGAGCGTGGGAGCGGTGAGCGGGGCCCCGTTGGGGAGCCGGAACGCCGGGTCCTACGGGGCGGGCCGAGCGGACCTCCTGTAGGCCCGCCACGCTCGGACGGGGCAGATGGTGAGTTGCTCGTTCGGTCGGACCACGATGGAGAATTCATCACGAGCCAGTCTGGTGGTTTTGGTGGATCGGACGTGGAGGACAAGGTGGGTACCCGTATCATGGACGTCCGCGTCTTGGATGGTGTGGCCGGGGTCGTCTTTTCGGCCAGTGACGAGCGTGATTGTTTGACTCAGGCCCTCAACCAAATACAGGAGAGGGCCTGTGTAGGTGAGATGGCTGCTTGTGTGGTGGGAGGCCTGCTTGGCGCCTCCTCTGTCCGGGGAAGGTGTGTCTTGTGCCGTGTGGTCTGGTGGTTGAGTCGATGTGAGGGGGGGGGGGGAGGGGCGGCCCCGCCCAGCATTAGTATGTAGGGTCGGCGTGAAGTTCCGAGGCGGCCACCTCCTTTGCCGTTCTTGTAGGGGATATGAGCTGCTTGTGGGCTCGGTCTAAGTGGGTGCGGTGAGATGTAAGGATGCGCGGCGACGGCTGGCAGCCGCATGTCGTCATGATGGGTGGAGCCGGTTGGCTGGATGGAGAGCAAGCCGGTTGGCTGTTTGGCGAGTGAGCCGGTTGGCTGTTTGGAGAGTGAGCTGGTGAGCCGGTTGGCTGTTTGGAGAGTGAGCTGGTTGGCTATACTGGAGCTGAGCGCCGGTCGTGCCGTCGTGTTGGTCGGTCGTGCCGTCGTGTTGTGGTGCAGAGGTGTGATGTGTTGCAGTGTGATGTGTTGCGGTGTGATGTGTTGCTTGGTGGTTGCAGCGGCAAGGGTGGAGCTTGTACGTCCGGCTGCGGGGAGGCAGTGGAGTGCCGAGCCGGTTGGCTGGATGGAGAGCAAGCCGGTTGGCTGTTTGGAGAGTGAGCCGGTTGGCTGTTTGGAGAGTGAGCTGGTTGGCTATACTGGAGCTGAGCGCCGGTGGTGCCGTCGTGTTGGTCGGTCGTGCCGTCGTGTTGTGATGCAGAGGTGTGATGTGTTGCGGTGTGATGTGTTGCGGTGTGATGTGTTACGGTATGAAGTGTTGCGGCAAGGGTGGAGCTTGTAGGTCCGACTGCGGGGAGGCAGTGGAGTGGTGAGCCGGTTGGCTGGATGGAGAGCAAGCCGGTTGGCTGATTGGAGAGCGAGCCGGTTGGCTGGGCTGGAGCTGAGCTGGAGGCGTGGTCTTGGTCGTCTGACTGCCCGGTTGGTAGCTGGAGGCGTGGTCTTGGTCGTCTGACTGCCCGGTTGGTAGTGGCTGGAGCAGTGAGCTGCTCAGGTTATATAGGTGGTATGTAGGTCAGGCAGGGCGTGAGTCTCGCGAGGCGAGATCGTGACGTCAGCGTCCCGTGTGGTAGTTCTGCCTGTCTCCGGTAGGGTTTTTAGTTTGTGGGGTTGAGTTCAGATGGCGCCACCGTCGGGTCGGATGGGTGGAGCAGGGTGTGGGTCTCGCGAGGCGAGATCGTGACGTCATGGTCCCGTGTGGTAGTTCTGCTTGTCTCCGGCAGGGTTTCTAGCTGGTGGGTTTGAGTTCAGATGGCGCCACCATCGGGTGGAAGGGTGGAGGGAGGATGTGTGAGCAGGGGTAGGGAGGGTAGGGCTCCTTGTGCGCGCGTAAATTATCCATGTTGGTTGCCCATCATGAACG
>CM059188.1:100963731-100973867 GCA_030323885.1 Branchipolynoe longqiensis | reverse complement strand
TGCACTATGACCTGCTATCCCACTCGGTCACATTATCCTGACACTGATCTAACCTTATCCTATTAATGCCGAGTGCCAGGCTAGGAAGCGACAAGTATCAATTTTATAAGTCATTGGTTTGACTCAGACCTTCTGCACGGTAAACCCGTGCTCTACCGATTCCCCACCGCGTCCGGTGAACCTCTATTGAGAATTATAGAGTGAAGCTGTTCTCCTTATATAACTTTGTTGGAATGATATGAACTGATAGCGAGAAATTATAATCTCTGGTTTTACACGTGAAAGAGACCACTTGTTACTTCCATTACACATGAAATAGCTGATTCTGAAAATGAATAGCATTGTCAGTTTCTGAAATACATATTATTCATTTAATAATATTTATATAAGTACTTTATACCCCATATAATATAGCTAAGTTCAATTTACCCAGTCATGTGTCGGAATAGGGAGCATGTGTGTTCATAGTTCCGCTGGTCCCTCACGAAAGACTGATGCTGCGACCCGGCACATGGCAGGCAGTGATGAATAGACTACATCACGGTTCCAGCGGCGCGGTGCATTGTGGGATGCATCAGAGCAAAACATACCCCCCCAAAAGCACATGGCACATGGTAATACACTGGGTGCAGCTATGAAATGTGCTAGTTTCAGCTCAGCTCTTGTTTACCAACTAAAAAATATATATAATAAATTAAGATATTAATCTTTTATCCAGCATTGCATTTACATCAATATAATTGCAATCTTATGCCATGTGCTTTAGATTTAGATAGATCTAGGCACTCAGACTAGTGTTAGAGCCATAGCCAGTGTACTCAATGCATTGTCAATGGCAGTGAGCAATCTCCATACAGAAAAAGTAAAATATTGATAAAACCACACCACCTAGAGACAACCCGCTTGGAACACCTATAGAAAACAGGTTTAACAAAAAGATTATATTAAATTGATATGGTTAGGGTTTTGGATTTCTATTAATTTTGAATAAAACTGATGTTTTTCACTGTGCGTATAGGCAAACTCAATGGCCGTACGCCTTTGCTTTGCTCCCAACGCCGTTTTCAGCGCATGCGCAGTCGGAACCGTGATCTAGTTTATTCACATCGATGAAGCGGTATTTCATCTAATGTAAAATATTTGCCGGGACAATGTCAGTGCAACCTACATTAAAACCAAATGCGTGGCAAGAATCCTACCAAGTTTGGTATATCTAGATGCATGTGGTTATACTTAAAGCTGCATAGTCCGATGAAATATAAAATTTTCAAAACCAAACCAATTATCTAGATTTGATTTTACATATCTAACTTAGATACTGATGCACTTATTAAGCATTTGTTCTGCGTAGAAGGCAATATTGAGTCAATTTAACAGAACCTATTACTGCAGAAGTCTATGGTGTCAGCTTTTTGGCAAGCTTGCCAAAACTAATTTTCCATGTTTGCACTCAAAATATCTCAAAAGTTTACCATTTAAAATAAAAGTAACTTTGAAGTAATGTAAAGTAGATACTAGTGATCGATATAATATATTTATCTCAGAACAAATACAGAAATTCAAAACCATCGGACTATGCAACTTTAAACTAAGGCAAAGTGAATTTAAAGTATAAGGTACATAGTGAAGGACAGGACTGGGAGCGGAACCAACACCAACTTCCGGTTTGCAAGCTGAAACTGTGACCCGGCGTGTTGGGTCGCAGCTTCAATGCTTCATGAGGAACCAGTGGAACTCGACATGCGTGTATTGATGTGTGGGGACTGTGGGTGTGTGGTGTGTGGGGAGTGTGTGATGTGTGGGAGTGTGGGGGGTGGGGGGAGTGTGGGGGTGAGGGGGCGTGGGGAGTGTGGGTTGTGTGGGGAGTGTGGGGGTGTAGTGTGTGGGGGTGCACATGATAGATAGATAGATAGTTAGCAGACAATCGCAATATATAAACGAGCCCACCTGGAGATAGCACATTGATAAACGGGAAAATAGAGAGTTTATTTTTCTTTGTTGCAATTTTTTTGTTGCAATTTTTTTGTTGCATTTTTTTTGCCAGAGCCACCGACCAGCACTCAAAGGGCGTCCTTTTTCAAAGGGCGCCATTGTTCAAAGGTCTCCGGTCCCAACACTGTCTAGGAATGTGTTATTTAAATGCTGTCAGGGAAGGCTCTGCCCTGGGATGCACAACATCACTCTTCGGTCGGTGTAGTAAGTTCAAAACACTACCCCACAAAAACACTACGGTAGTGTTTTCAACCTAGGTTAAAAATACTATGGTAGTGTTTTCAACCTAGTTGAAGGTAGGTTCAAAACACTACTGTGGTCAAGCTCAAAACACTACCGTAGTGTTTTCAACCGGGTAGTGTTTTGAACGTCTTACACCAGCAATCCCGACCCCAACTAGGGTAATAAATTATGTGGCAACCCCACGTGTAGAAATGCCCACGTAACCCGCCAGGTGGTGCGCACTGGCAGTTGGAGTGGCGGCTGCAATGACCCCTGGGGCGGGGTGTAGGGGTCAGCGATGTCAGGGGTTGGGGTTGGGGGTTGGTTGGGGTTGGGGTTGGGGTTGGGGAGGCGGGGGGGGAAGTGAGGGGGGGGGTGGGGGTGAGGGGATAGGAGGGGAGATGGAGGGGGATGGGATGGAGGGGAGAGGGAGGGGGGAGGGAGAGGGAATGGGGGGGGAGAGGAGTGTGGAGAGGATGGGGGAGGGCCGGGGGGAAGGAGGGGGGCGGGACGGGAGGGAGGTGAGGGGAGGAGAGGGGGAGGGAGAGGGGGGAGGGAGGGAGTGGAGGGGATGAAGGGGAGGAGGAGGGTGAGGGAGGGGAGGAGGAAGGGCGGAAGGGAACGGGGAGGGGAAAGCTAGATGGGGGGAGGGATGTAAGGGGAGGGAGAGGGGGGGGGCAGTGGCAGGGGAAGGGGAAGAGGGAGGGAGTCGGGAGGGGGAGAAGCGGAGATAGGGGGAGGGGAAGGGGAGGGGGAGGGACAGTTTGGGGTGGTAAGGGTTAAGTGGAATGGTAAGGGGAGGAAGGTGGGGGAGGAAGGAAATAGAATGTGAAGAGGAAGGTTTAAGAGGAAAGGAAGAGGAAGGGGTGCGGGGTTGTCACCAGACGGGGGAGGAGGAAGGGGAGAGGAGGGGTGCAGCGGGCGGGGGAAGGGGGAGGAGGGGCAGCGGAAGGGGGGAGGGTGAGATGGGGAGGCGGGGGAGAAAGGGGCGGGTGGGAGAGGGAGTGGATGGAGAGGGAGTGGAAAGGGAGGGGGAAGGGGAGGGGAGAGGGAGTGGGTATCATCGAAACGGTGAGGCACATGTAAGGGGAAGAAGATCTGCGTGGCCAAAAGAGGTATGAGGCCAAGAACACGGAGTGAGACTCAGGCTGGCCGGGTTTGGTCGTGGGAACAGAGAGAAATGCTGCGTGTAACACTGGAAGGGTGAGAGTCCTTGCCTGGTCCACACCACACCTCATTCATTCCATAGGCTTATTATGTCTTGCTGCACATCATCATCCCTCCCACATAGCTCCTGCTCCTGCTCATGCTCCTGCTCCAGAGAGAGAGGGAGAGAGAGAGAGAGAGAGAGAGAGAGAGAGAGAGAGAGAGAGAGAGAGAGAGAGAGAGAGAGAGCCGCGTTGAGGGCGTTGTGCAAAGAGGTTTTAGAGGCTTATTAATGTGTCGGGCATCTTTAGACACACTCTACTCTGCTGTGATAAGACCCCGCCTGGGCCCCAGGGAATCAGTTTACACAAGTAATGGCACCACGTCGCCCGGAAGCACGTGACACCGACCATGTTTGACATAGGGTTCATTTCTTATTCACTAACTTGCACCAGCGACACACAGCCGCAGGACCAGCGAAATGAGTTAGATGGTTGGTTGTTGGTTGTTGGTTGTTGGGAGTTTTACGTCCTGGCAACATCTAAGGTCATATCCGGATGGGTACCGACTAGTTGGTTGTTGGAGTTTTATGTCCTGGCAACATCTAAGGTATTATCAGAATGGGTACCGACTTGTGACAGTGCACACTCATGATGACTTTATAGTGCTGCCCCACTGAGCTACCCAGTCCATGCCCTATCCTATTAATGCAGAGTGCCAGGTTACGAAGCGACAAGTATCAATTTTATAAATCATCGGTTTTGACTCGACCGCGAACCGAACTCCCGATCTCCCGCATGCGAAGCCCGAGCTCTACGATATTGAACCCTAATTAAAGTTGTCCAACTTTACCTTCTCTGGGTGAATTGTAACAAATGCTACTTAAGGCTGCATTCCATATATGCGTAATGCGTAATGCGTTATGCGTTACGCATTATGTGTTATGCGAATGCCAGCATTCCATATACGCGTAATGCGTATTGCGTTATGCGTTATGCGTTATGCAGTGAAGTATATAAAAAGTATATAAAGTGTGTGTGACTCTGTGTCTCTGTGTGTGTCTCTATGTGTGTGTCTGTGTCTCCGTGTCTCTGTGTGTGTCTCTGTGTGTGTCTGTGTGTGTGACTCTGTGTCTCTGTGTGTGTCTCTATGTGTGTGTCTGTGTCTCCGTGTCTCTGTGTGTGTATCTGTGTGTGTCTGTATGTGTGTGACTCTGTGTCTCTGTGTGTGTCTCTATGTGTGTGTCTGTGTCTCTGTGTCTCTGACAAAGAGACACACACAGACACATATACACACACACACACAGACACACACACAGAGACACACACAGAGACACACACAGAGACACACACACAGACACACACACACAGACACACACACAGAGACACACACACAGACACACACACAGACACACACAGACACAACACAGAGACACACACAGACACACACACAGAGACACAGATACACACACAGAGACACACACAGAGACACACACATAGACACAGAGACACAACACAGAGACACACACAGAGACACACCCACACAGACACACACAGAGACACAGATACACACACAGAGACACACACAGAGACACACACAGAGAAACAGAGACACACACAGAGGCATACACACAGACACAGAGACACACCCACACGGACACACACAGACACACACAGAGACACAGAGACACACACAGAGACACACACAGAGACACACACAGAGACACAGAGACACAACACAGAGACACACACACAGAGGCATACACACAGACACAGAGACACACACACAGACACACACAGAGAAACACACACAGGCACAGAGACACACACACACAGAAACACAGAGACACACATAGAGACACAGAGATACACACACAGACACACAGACACACACACATCAACAGAGAACCAAAGACACAGAGACACAGACACACACACCTCCACAGAGACACACACACAGACACACACACATACACACAGAGACACACACAGAGACACGCACAGAGACACACACAGAGACACACACAGACACAGATATACACACATATACACACACAAAGACACAGAGACACAACACAGAGACACATACACACAGAGACACACACACAGACACACACACACAGACACACACACAGACACAGAGACACACACACAGAGACACATATACCCACACAGAGACACACACACAGAGAATGGGACGGTCCAAACATGGCTCAGTTTAGCTTGCTTAGAGGGATGTTAGGACCGTCCCAAATATGAAGACTGCTTCCTAACAGGTCCGCCGCATACACCTACATGTTTGCACCGGCTGTCCCTAATTATCAGTCGCCTCCTCCAGCCTTATATCAATGGACAAATGCGACTGATGCTTTTCTGTTCGCACCACCTTGTCCCGGCTGTCCGTAATTATCAGTCGCCTCCTCCAACCTTATATCAATGAACAAATGCGACTGATGATTTTCTATGCGCACCGCCTTTACGCATTACGCATTACGCACCGATCGCTACATGGAGCGATCGGGATAATGGATTTCTGACGCATTCGCATTCGCGTTACGCATTGCGCGTGTATGGAATGTAGCTCATAGGTTTCAAGGCGTTTCGATTTTTTGTCGCATTCGCATTCGCATTCGCATTATGCATTACGCGTATATGGAATGCGCCCTTTATCATATACTACTTGGAACACAAATACTTCTTTCCCTATACTACTTACGACACTAAAAGAGATACCGCATAACTTCTACACGCCTAGATAGTAGATCTAAGCGATGAAAGTGGTCTCTAGTGGGGGAAAGCGGAAATTCGGATATTCTCCCATAGGTTTAGCATTGTCAGGGAATCGCAGAAAATTTCCGGAAGTCGGGTTTCATATATATTGGAATACACTGATAGTGCTGCGGCGTTTAGAGCATTTATTAGTAGTACACGCTGATAGTGCTGTGGCGTCTGTACCACATATTAGTTAGTATACGCTGGCTGCGGGATTGAAAAATCCCAGAAATCCTCGAAATCGTGGAGATCTTTCATCCCTGTAAGCTTAATATTTGATTAATTGGTGCTTTACACCCTACTAACATTAGAGGCCCATATGAGGAAGGGTACCAATAGTAATGGCGACTGGGTATTGCTGCCGAACTGGCATACCATGCCAACAACGCTACGACACAATAACCCACCTAGTCACATTAATCATGATGCTGAGCCAAGCAGTTCTTTCCCTATGCAATAATTCTAAAACCGGGTAATGTAGCAACATATATCAGCATTGTAAATCTTATGCTTGGCTCGCTTGGTTTTTTGTTAGTTTTTTATTGAGGCTGTATTTATACTGTCCATAGCATATAAGCCTGGGTATTCAGGCTTGTTTTCAATGCTGGCCAGCTGTAGTGTTGGTGTTTTCTTATCACACAGTAGCTGCTGATAAGGTATTTGATTGCCTGCAATTCAGTAGCAGGTAGATAGTTGGTTGGTCTGGTTAGGAGTCTATTTTAATTTTTTTGGATTTTCTTGGCATATATGTGTTTTATTTTGTTCTACTCTTACTACTAGACTAGCATACTCCTATTTACATATCATAGGCTTGTACGTAGCTGTGTGGTGTGCTATCTGGCTACTTTTGGCATGGTTACCTTTCATTGGGCATCCCGCTTGTAAGCACATACCCTATCCACCTAGCCTATATCGTCCGTTTACTTGTGTAAGACTAGACTAAGAGATTCATATATTTTCCAACACAACTGATATGGCAACGGTTTCCATAGACAATGCATTACCAGAATGCAGACGGAATATTTCCGCGTTCGGCATAAATCTATGTAATAAACCAGTATGCAGGAGACAGAAATGTCAACGCTGTAAATGATTATGTAGCTAATTAACTAGCTAACCAAATAAATAAAATTAATTAAATAAATAAATAAAATAAAATAAATTAATTAATTAATAATTAATTAAATTAATTAAATAAATAAATAAAATAAATATAAAAAGATATTTCTTTTAAGTAAATAAATACGAATAAAGAGTTTTCTGAGTAAAATGTAGCTATAACTCTACCCTTCAGTGCGTGGTTGGTGAGTGACTGAGTGAGTGGCTAACATGATCAGTCAGTTGGTTGGTTGTTGGAGCTTTATGTCCTGGCAACATCAAAGAACATATCAGGAAGGGGATGATGAGTCAGGTCAGTTAGTCAGGAAGTGAGTGATGTGATGAGTGACAGAGTTATTGGCTGACGTGGTCAGTAAGCGATTGAGTGAATGAGTGCGTGAGTTCATGAATGAGTGAGTTGATGAGTAAGTGAGTGAGTTGGTGAGCAAGTGGGTAGAATGAATGCATGAGTCAGTGAGTCAATGAGTGAATCTGTGCGGCAGTCAGTAAGTCAATGGGTGAGTCTGTGAGTGAGTCAGTGAGTAAATCAATGATTGAGTCTGTAAATCAGTGAGTCGGTGAGGGAGTGTGAATATGTGAGTGAATCAGTGAGTCAATAATTGAGTCTGTGAATATGTGAGTCAGTGAGTGAGTCAATGACTGACTGTGAATCTGTGAGTCAGTCAATGATTGAATGTGAATCTGTGAGTCTGTGAGTGAATCAATGATTGAGTCTGTGAGTGAGTCAATGATTGAACATGTCAGTGAGTCAATGATTCAGTATGTGAATGAGTCAATTATTGAACCTATGAGTGAGTCAATGATTATGTCTGTGAGTGAGTCAATGATTTAGTCTGGAGTGAGTCAATGATTGAGTATGTGAGTCAGGGAGTGAGTCAATGATTGACTGTAAATCTGTGAGTTTGTGAATGAGTCAATGATTGGGTCTGTGAGTAAGTCAATGATTGAACCTGTGAGTGAGTCAATGATTAAGTCTGTGAGTGAGTCACTGATTAAGTCTGTGAGTGAGTCACTGATTAAGTCTGTGAAGGAGTCAATGATTGAGTCTGTGAGTGAGTCAATGATTGAGTATGTGAGTGAGTTAATGATTGAGTATTTGAGTCAGTGAGTAAGTCAATGATTGAGTCTGTGAATATGTGAGTCAGTGAGTGAGTCAATGATTGAGTATGTGAGTGAGTCAATGATTGACTGTGAATCTGTGAGTCCGTGAGTGAGTAAATGATTGAGTCTGTGAGTGAGTCAATGATTGAGTCCATGAGTGAGTCAATGATTGAGTCTGTGAGACAGTCAATGATTAAGTCTGTTAGTGAGTCAGTGAGTGAGTAAATGATTGACTGTGAATGAGTCAATGATTGAGTCCGTGCATGAGTCAATTATTAAGTACGTGAGTGAGTCAATGATTGAGTCTGTGAGTGAGTGAATGATTGAGTATGTGAGTCAGCGAGTGAGTCAATGATTAAGTTTGTGAATGAGTCAATGATTGAGTCTGTGAGTGAGTCAATGATTGAGTATGTGAGTCAATGATTGATGATTGAGGCTGTGAGTGAATTAATGATTAAGTCTGTGAGTGAGCCAATGATTGAATCTGTGAGTGAGTCAATGATTGAGTATGTGAGTGAGTGAGTGAGTGAGTGAGTCAATGATTGAGTATGTGAATCTGTGAGTCAGTGAGTGAGTCAATGCTTGAGTCAGTGAGTGGATCAGTGAATGCCTTACACAGTATAATGAGCCTGAGCAGCTCATTGGTGCACCCCCGTCACCACTGAGTGCCTCACCGTCCTGATATGACCTTATATGTTGCTAGGACGTAAAACAACAACCAACCTGACCGCCTCATGAATATTAACCATTGTGTAAAATTTTCCGATATAAGGACATGAGGATATATGTGAACTCTACTATAATAAATTGCAACTTATCTATATAATGGTAAATGGCAATATATAAAAGCCAAAGGCATATGAGGGATATGTGGAGTTTGTAAACTATTACTCATTAGGTATAGAAATTGTATAGTAAAATAGTATAGAGGAGTGTCACTTCTTAGATACAGTCTTTGGAGGAGTTGCCTCACATACCCCCTCACCCCAGGGGCCATATGCATGGAGCAGTGTTAGGGAGGCAAAACGCATTTAGCGCGGGATTTCTGGTTTAGCGCGGAAAAGTTGGTATGCGTGGAGCAGTGTTAGGCAAACGCCGCGCGTTTAAAGTCGGAGATTCTAACACCAGCTAATATCTGGTTTACAGCGGTGTTAGTGTTAGGTTAGTGTGACGATGGTGCCCAAATCTATTCAATGCTATCATATTTGACAGAATTAAATACGCAATAAGTGAAATTTAAGCAAATTAACCCTAAAAACGAAGCGATATCAATGATGCCACCATATTGGCAACGTTATTCATATTGTTGAATCGACTAATGTAAAGTAAACAAATCGCCGCCTCTGCAGCGACGTCGATATCCATACTGTCGATGTCAAGTAAAAATGGCCACCGCCGCCGGCGCCGAATCGGCGGGAATTTCTTACGCCCAAATCTATTAAATGCTGTCATATTTAACAGAATTATATAGGCAATAAGTGAAATCTTATCAATTTAACCCTAAATTCGAACCGATATTAATGTAGCCGCAGCATTAGCGGCGTTATTCATATTGTCAAATTGAGGGATTTCCCAAATCTATAAATACATTCACGTTTAGCTATCACTCACCGTTTAGGCCGCCATGCATACTGCATGACCTCGACGCCGCCGATAAACGGTGATAGCTACCCAGTGTTAGAGGGATAACACCACACGCCTCTAACACTGCTCCATGCATATGGCCCCAGGTGTTATTTATGGATCACTGGCCACCACAAGGCACTGTAGCCAGCATGACAAGGC
>CM059188.1:100896231-100958731 GCA_030323885.1 Branchipolynoe longqiensis | reverse complement strand
ACAGATGGCGAAGTTTGTATGGGACTAACTGAGTGAGGGAGGGAGTGGTTGGGGCTTTACGTCCTAGCAACATCTCAGATGCACACAGATGGCGAAGTTTGTGGGGGACTAACTGAGTGAGGGAGGGAGTGGTTGGGGCTTTATGTCCTAGCAACATCTCAGATGCACACAGATGGCGAAGTTTGTGGGGGACTAACTGAGTGAGGGAGTGAGTGGTTGGGGCTTTACGTCCTAGCAACATCTCAGATGTGCACATATGGCGGAGCTAACTGAGTGAGTGAGGGAGTGGTTGGGGCTTTACGTCCTAGCAACATCTCAGATGTGCACATATGGTGGAGCTAACTGAGTGAGGGAGGGAGTGGTTGGGGCTTTACGTCCTAGCAACATCTCGGATGTGCACATATGGCGGAGCTAACTAAGTGAGTGAAGGAGTGGTTGGGGCTTTACGTCCTAGCAACATCTCAAATGTGCACATATGGCGGAGCTAACTGAGTGAGTGAGTGAGTGGTTGGGGCTTTACGTCCTAGCAACATCTCAGATGTGCACATATGGCGGAGCTAACTGAGTGAGTGAGGGAGTAGTTGGGGCTTTATGTCCTAGCAACATCTCAGATGCACACATATGGCAGAACTAACTGAGTGAGGGAGTGAGTGGTTGGGGCTTTACGTCCTAGCAACATCTCAGATGTGCACATATGGTGGAGCTAACTGGGTGAGTGAGTGAGTGGTTGGGGCTTTACGCCCTAGCAACATCTCAGATGTGCACATATGGCGGAGCTAACTGAGTGAGTGAGTGAGTGAGTGGTTGGGGCTTTACGCCCTAGCAACATCTCAGATGCACACATATGGCAGAGCTAACTGAGTGAGTGAGTGGTTGGGGCTTTACGTCCTAGCAACATCTCAGATCTGCACATATGGCGGAGCTAACTGGGTGAGTGAGGGAATGGTTGGGGCTTTATGTCCTAGCAACATCTCAGATGTGCACATATGGCAGAGCTAACTAACTGAGTGAGGGAGTGGTTGGGGCTTTATGTCCTAGCAACATCTCAGATGTGCACATATGGCGGAGCTAACTGAGTCAGTGAGGGAGTGGTTGGGGGCTTTACATCCTAGCAACATCTCAGATGTGCACATATGGCGGAGCTAACTGGGTGAGTGAGGGAGTGGTTGGGGGCTTTATGTCCTAGCAACATCTCAGATGTGCACATATGGCGAAGCTAACTGGGTGAGTGAGGGAGTGGTTGGGGTTTTATGTCCTAGCAACATCTCAGATGTGCACATATGGCAGAGCTAACTGAGTGAGTAAGGGAGTAGTTGGGGCTTTATGTCCTAGTAACATCTCAGATGTGCACATATGGCGGAGCTAACTGAGTGAGTAAGGGAGTAGTTGGGGCTTTATGTCCTAGCAACATCTCAGATGTGCACATATGGTGGACCTAACTGGGTGAGTGAGGGAGTGGCTGGGGCTTTAAATCCTAGCAACATCTCAGATGTGCACATAAGGCGGAGCTAACTGAGTGAGGGAGGGAGTGCTTGGGGCTTGACAGCCTAGCAACATCTCAGATGCGCACAGATGCCAGAGATTCATGGGACTACCTGAGGGAGGAAGGGCATGGTTGGGGCTTTATGTCCTAGTAACATTTCAGGTGTGCACAGATTCCGGAGCTTCTGGGGGACTAACAGATTGGGTGGTTGTTGGAGTTTTATATCCTGGCAACATTTAAGGTCAAATCAGGACGGGTACCGACTTGTGGCAGTGGACACTCATTGCGACTTCAAAGTGCTGCCCCACTGGAATATCAGGCCACCAGCACCATGACCTGATATCCCACTCAGTCACATTGTCCTGACACTGAGCTAACCAGTCCTTGCCCTATCCTATTAATGCTGAGCGCTAGGATAGGAAGCGAAAAGTCATCAGTTTGACTCGACTGAGGACCAAACTCACAAACTCCCGATCTCCTGGACGCGAGGCCATGCTCTACTGATTCGGCCACTGCGCCCAGTAGAGGACTAACAGTGAGGGAGGGAGTGATTGGGGCTTTACATCCTAGCCACATCTCAGATGCGCACAGATGCCAGAGCTTCTGGGGGATAATCAGTCAAAAGCTGTCAAAGTATGCATGTACTTGTGACCAGTACATTACGGTCCATAGACTATAGCGTCGACTTCAAGACATTTCAGCTCAACAGCATTTTGCTTTGAGAAGATAGCTGGTAAAACATCATGAAAAAAATATTATAGTGGCCAAATCCGACCCTTTAAAGACCTTTCATGGAAGAATTACCATACTTAAGACTTTTCAAGGCCTTTAAAATTAATTTAAGGATCTGCGGGAACCCTGTCCAAGTTACCTTCCAGAAAGAAGTCATCACTTGACGACTGAGTTCACTACTGAAGCCTGTCAGTTCCAGTCGTAATTGAGATATATATATAATTTCTGCAAAGATTCCTGAGCGGAAATGACAGTGTTGAGCGTCTGTAGTTAGGAAAGCAGGTGGTGGTGACACCAGTGGTCACATGGGAAGGGGGGTACTCTGCACCAAATGATACAACGAATAGGAGTAACAAATAGAATAGTAATAATAACTCCCTTCCGTGCCTTTATACTTGCATAATGCTTATACATCACACATATATATATATATGTGTGTGGAGTGTGCGGCCCACCCCGCGCAGGGGGGGGGGAGCGCAGAGGATGCTGGGAGACCCCCCCCCCCACCAACAGGGAGGGGGGCACTATACACTACAGATCTTATTACACGTGATAAGGGGCTTATCACTATCCATATATGAGTCAGGCTCACGAAAATAGGCCAATTGGGGAAAGTTGTCGGTGTCGAGCATTGGATGTTGGCGTCGAACGGCATAATTATAGTTTAGCATTGACAGAGGTGTTGGAAAGTCCCTAAATTTATCCTGAATGTAAAGGTAGAGAAAATACAAAAACCTTATTTGTTTCTAGGATAATTTAATATAAAACAAAGAAATGCACTACACTTTAAGAATTGTGACGCCGACATCTGTTAAAGTTGTTGGGGTCGAGCATTGGATGTTGGCGTCGAATGGCATAATTATTAGAGAAAATACAACAACCATATTTGTCTCTAGGATAATTTAATATGGAACAAAGAAATGCACTACACTTTAAGAATTGCGACGCCGACATCTTAAATTGACAACCAATTGGCCCATTTTCGTGAGGCCAACGGCGTACAAAGTGGGGCTCGGCAGATGAGCAGCAAGCAGTTCTCCTCGTCAGTTAGACCAATAGAGTGAGTAGCAGTTACATGGGCCGTTTCCCTGCACCCAGCCTCGGCCAGTCAGTGACGTACACCAAGTCATCCCACTTGATCACCCGCTAACGGCCCCCTCACCTCGACGCAGACGGGCGCGGTGGCCGATCGGTGGAGCCCGGGCCTCACGTGCGGGAGATCGGGAGTTCACTTCCCGGTCGAGTCAAACCAATGACGTATAAAATTGATACTTGTCACTTCCTAGCCAGGCGCTCAGCATTATTAGGATAGGGCAAGGACTGGTTGGCTCAATGTCAGGATAATGTGACTGAGTGGGATATCGGGTCATGGTGCTGGTGGCCTGGTGGTGCAGCACTATAAAGTCGCCATCAGTCCGCACTATAATAAGTCAGTGCCCATCCTGATATGACCTTAGATGTTGCGAGGATCTAAAACTCCGACAACCAACCAACCAACCTCGCAGACGACACCTAAGCATCCTCTACTGACACCGCGGCGCTAAATCGCAGCCAAATGCCACTCGGGGTCACATTGCCTTGTGGTGTGACTTGCTACGGATAATATTGCACTTGATATATATATTCTGACTAAAACAAACAAGCCAAGAGAATAAAAGCTATGCAAAAGGGCGCCTAAATTACTGAAGGCATTCAGCACTTTAGGTTTGGTGATTTAGTTGGTTGTTGGAATTTTACGTCCTGGAAACATCTATGGTTATATCAGGATGGGTACCGACTTGTGATGGGGCTCACTCATGGCGACTTTATAGTGCTCTCCCATTGGGAAATCAGGCTACCAGTACCATGACCTGATATCCCACTCAGTCATATTATCCTGACACTGAGCTGACCAGTATTTGCCCTATTCTATTAATGCTGAGCGCTAAGCTAGGAAGCGACAAGTATACATTTTCTAAGTCATTGGTTTGACTGGACCGGGAATCGAACTCCTGATCTCTTGCACGGGAGGCCTGCGCTGTACAAATTCGGCCACCGCATCCGGTATATATATATATATGTTTGGTGAAAATTGGTAGCTACCGCTTTAGTAGGAGGAGCCAAAGGGAATGATGCGTGTGTAACTCACTGGTGGAGAGAGGCTGAAGTGGCAGAGTGAAGTGAAGGGGTTGGCAGGGTGAAATAAGGTGACAGACAGTAAATGTGATGGCATTGGTCATTACCGCCAATCCTTGTTCATAGCACCGTAAAGGGGCTGTCACATTTTTTTTTTTTGCGGGAGCGTACGGCGGCGTAGGCGCGTTACGTCATATATATGTCGGCATATGCCGCCATACACTATGCATACGCTATGCATACGCTATGCTATGCATACGCTACGCTATGCATACGCTATGCATACGCTATGCATATGCTACGCAAAGGATGTCATGTGCCAGCCTATGCCGTTGTACACCGCCATATGCTTTCTCCTGTCCGTCCGTCCAAATTTGTTTGTGCATGCTAAAAAAAATCTCGACCTACGGGAGTGTATGGTTGATACGCTACTCATACGCCGGTGTACGCTCCTCGTACGCTCCTCGTATGCTAGGGGTGCACCGGCGTATCTCTAGCGTATGTAGCGTACGCATAACCTATGAGTTACGTATGGGAGCATACTCCCAGCGTATGCACAGCATATGCACAGCGTATTCCAAGCGTATGCCATAGGTCTCGACATCGATCTTGACTCATACGCTACTCATACACTACGCATACGCTACGCATACGCTACGCATACGCTACGCATATGCTACGCATATGCTACGCATACGCTATGCATACGCTACGCATACGCTCCACATACGCTACTCATAGGTTACGCATACACTCAAAAACACCCGATAGGTCACCAAAGGTGACGATAGGCCGGCACACGCAGCTTTTTCCCATTTTCGACGTACGGAAAAAGCTGCCATACGCCATACGCCATAATGTGACAGGGCCTTAAATGTCTCCCATGTGTCAGGTTGTGAGGTACACTGTCACAATGACTCAGACTGCTTGAGTGAGTCAGATAAGGATAATGCATGACACAAGCTGTAATCTTGATCCTCACTGCCTCTAAGATTCAAACTGTCACCTACTGTCACCATGAATCAGACTATATATCACACTGTCACTGTGAATCACACTGTCACAATGACTCAGACTGCTTGAGTGAGTCAGATAAGGATCATGCATGACACAAGCTGTAATCTTGATCCTCACTGCCTCTAAGATTCATACTGTCACCTACTGTCACCATGAATCAGTGTCACCATGACTCAGACTATATATCACACTGCCACTGTGAATCACATTGTCACAATGACTCAAACTATATATCATACTTTCATCATGAATTATACTGTCAGCATGAATCAGACTATATATCACATTGTCACTGTAAATTACACTGTCACAATGACTCAAACTATATCATACTTTCATCATGAATTATACTGTCACCATGACTCAGACTATATATCACAGTGTCACTGTAAATAACAGTCACAATGACTCAAACTATATATCATACTTTCATCATGAATTATACTGTCACCATGACTCAGACTATATATCATGCTGTCACTATAAAGTACACTGTCACAATGACTCAAACTATGTATTATACTTTCATCACAAATTACACTGTCATAATGACTCAGACTACATATCATGCTGTCACTCTGAATCACACTGTCACAATGACTCAAACTAAATATCAGTCATATATATATATATATATATATATATATATATATATATATAATATAATATATATATGTTGATATATATAATATATATATTGATATATATATATATAAGTATATATTAAGATATATTATTTATAGATATAGATTTATCTAGAGACGAATCTTACCTGGTTATAGCTGATGAAAACTATTTTTTAAAAGCGAGGTGTACTAAGCCTCAGGCTGAACGTGGGCGAGGGAGAAGGAAGCACATCCGGGTCCAGCAATCTTTACCTACTAATTCAGGATAAAAATGATTCCAATGAACCAAAAAACTATGGTCATGTGACCTAATCTTGGTACAAGTAATTGAATAGACGTGGCAGGGCGTGGTGGTTGGGCCCTCGCCCATGTCTAACCGAGGCTCCTACCTCGGTAAAACAATAGTTATCCATCATCTATACCCAGGTAAGATTCGTCTAACTAATCTATTTTACCTCGGTATACCGCCTCTGGCTAGCCGCAGGCTAGGGAGACCTTTACGTAAAATCATTTTTATCCTGATATTCCTGTTAGTTACTATTCTATTATCAAGTCTTATTTAAGTATGTTTGTACAATTGTTATGACAAAAAAGCGGAAAAGTGCACTTTGTCTCACCTGTGTCTTTTAGTTGGTGAGTAGCCTCTGTGCGATAGGTTGAGGCTTCTCTAGTCGCTTGTGATAATGTTTTGCAAACGATCTAGCAGTTTTCCATCCTGCATGAGCCAGGATCCGTTTCACGGAAATGCCAAGTAATCTGGCCTTAGATACCATTGCACCACGTGTAGAGTGCTATGAATATCTGTTTGTGTTTACTCCTGAAAGTTTTAACACAGTCATGGTCCATCTGGCGAGGGTGTCCCTCGAAATGCCCTTGTGTGGCTTAATAAAGCTCACCAAAAGCTGCCTTGAGTTGCGTATTGTTCGTGTCTTGGATATATATGACCGTATTGCGGAGACTACACATAACTTGCGATCCTCTGTGAAACTAGTGACACTTATTGTCGACAGGGGATCACCTAAACGATTTGATTTCAACAAAGTTGTTAGATCAAACGTTGCTTCCTTGCTATCGATTTCAAGACCATTGAGCGACAGGGCGACTATAGTTTGGCCCTTGTGTCCTGTAACGAGCAGAAGGAGCAAAGCTACTTTGAAGCCTAATAGCTTAACGTCCAGGAACTTATTCTCTGGGCAGTCCTTGAAGAGTTTAAACACAAGAGAAACATCCCAAAACCTATTATATTTGGGTTTGGGAGGGTTCCTCTGATAAATTGATCGTATGATCCAGCAAATAACATGATGTTTTCCCATTGTTTCGCCATTAATCCTAGGTAGGATTATTGAGAGCGCACATCTGGCTGCATTGATAGCGCCTTACCCTAAACCTTCGTCTTCCAAAAAACGTAGGAAACGTCCTACCTGGGATATTGTTGGGTTCATAGGCTTAACTTTCTTAAGTAAGCAATAAATACCCCATTTCTTTAAATACGTGGTATACATTTTTACAGTTCCCTTCTCCAGGCGTGAGAGACCAAACGTTGTTGTGTAATCTTATCCAAGCCGAATTGTTCCAAATATTTATTTAAAAAAGGAATGCTACCAAAGGAGTCGTCGACACGTTTCCGTGGCGCGCTAACGGTCCCTGATGTTTCAGATTTCCTCGGTATCTTGGGAAGCGTAGCATGCTTTTGGCCGTCGCGACTAGTCTCGATAGCCAGGGTTGAGTGTCCCATTCGGGGACGATGAGGATAGCGTGTGTTTTCTCCATTAGTATCTTTCGGGCGACTTTGCTAATAATGGTAAAAGGGGGGAAAATGTAAAAGAAATGATTTTGCCAAGTTAGCGAGAAGGCATCTATGTGCCAAGCATTTGGTTCTGGGTGCCACAAAACATATTTCTCCAGTTTAAAGTTATTACGTGAAGCAAATAAATCTATATCCGGCCAGCCCCATAATTGACAGATTTGTTTGAAAATTGATGGGTTTAGTGACCACTCTAAGTGGTCATGGAAATGGCGACTCATCTTATCGGCAAGGCAATTCTGCATTCCGGGTATGTGTGTTATTGTTAACCAGACGTCAAACTTTTGCGCCCAATTCCAAATGAGTAGTGCCAACTCGTTACACTTAATAGATTTTGTACCTCCCATATTTCTGACATAAGCCATGGCTGTGGTGTTATCCGTAAGGATACGAACATTATTTTTGGGTACTTTAACAAGGCTGGTTAAACCTAAGTAAATGGCTCGTAATTCTAAAACATTAATATGTTCAGAAATTTCCGATTCTAGCCATCGTCCCCCCGTTGCTACATCATTACGATGTGCCCCCCAACCTTGGAGTGACGCGTCAGTCGTAACTGTAGTATTGGGCTCACCCATTCGAATGGGATTGGGGGAGTTATCAAAGTGACTTAGCCACCAAAAAATGTCGGCTAGTCCACTTTCAGAGATAAACATTTTCTTTTCAAAGTTACCCTTGGCGCGGGCCAAAGCTAGATTTTTATCGATTTCCAGGGACTTAATGTGTGCGGCCCCATATAGAATAGCAGGGCTGTATGAAATCATTATACCGATTAAGACTGCGACCTGTCTTATCTTTGGCCTAGAAATGTCTAACAGCTGTATCGCTGTGTCCCGCAGCTTATCTTTCTTTTGTTGTGTAAGTGACACGGTCATGGCCGTCGTGTTCAAAATGAAGCCTAGACACTTAAGCTGCTTAGTAGGAGAAAACACAGATTTCTTAGCATGGATGAAGGAACCCAAGTTTGAGAACAGTTGACATAAATCTTGAACGGCGAGCTCGCATTGTTCGAAAGATTGTCCCATAATGAAAGAATCATCAATGTATGGAAACATACAATGACCCAGTTTAGCCATGTGTGAAAAAAACGGTTTCAACAACTTAGTAAAAAGTCGTGGCGCACACGCCAAACCATTAGGTACGCAGGTAAATTCAAAAAGCTGGTCATTCCAAACAAACCGTAAATATTTTCGAAACCCCTCTTGAGTAGGGACAGTATAGTAAGCATCTCTTAAATCAACACTCGCTAGCCAACACTCTGGGGTGATCAGATCACGAGCTGTTTCTAAAGAAAACATTTTGAAATGTTGGTATTCAATGATTTCATTCAATTTAGTTAAGTCTAAAATCATGCAAACAGACCCATCCGGTTTAGGAGTGGAGAAAATATTGGAAATGAATTCACCTTTAGTATGTTGTACTCGTTTGACAATGCCTTTGGCTTCAAAAACCCCAACCTGTTCATTTAGTTGCAATTTTTCGTGTGAATTGAACTTATATGGAAAAGGTGCTCTTTTCTGTACAGGGAATTCTGTGAAAGGAATAGCAATGCCTCTAACAATACTAAGAACCTCTGGGTTAGTGGTTAATTGTTGCCATTGTTCTAAACAATTAACAATGTTGCCCGCTTGAAAAAGGCCTACGTCAGTTTGAGTTTCCTCTGTGACCATGTCAGGGCCAGGCTGCTGAAAAGTTTGTGTGGCGTTCTCTACTTGTTCCCTGGTTTGGGGAACTGCGGCTTGGGGACAAAGTCCCGTTTGTAACCGCGGTTGTCGTTCCAGTTTGAGGATTGTCTGTCGCCTCGACCTCTTCCCCTCTGGCTGAATGCGAAGGATGGGCCTCCCCTGAACGGCCTTCCTCCTCGGCGGAAGCGAAAATCTGTGCGGCTGCGGCGGAACCCGAGTGGGTTTTGTGATTTACAGCCCTTGAGTTCCGTGTTCTTAGCACTCTTAGTGTCCACCTCTACCTGCTTGTACAAATAAGCAAGCTGACCCCCAAACATCTTGGACTTGTCCAGAGGTTTGCCTTTGATGGGGTAGGTCCGGAATAGACGGTGTATTCCTTGCCGTCATGGTCCGTCATCTTCTTTGACCGGGCGACCTCTTTGCCCGCGTCGGTGGTGACGGATTTAAAGACATTTTCGAAGCGGCGATGTGTCATATAGTTGCTCGCTGCAGCGAGCAAGGCAATGCCCCTATCCATTACCTGAGCTAAGGACGAGAACTTATTCTCGGTCTGCATGCGGTTAGCAATGGGGATAATAGAAGTCAAGGAGCCCAAAACTGCCTTATGAATTACAGAAAGGGCAGTTTCATAGCGGCGACGTTCGTCGGACAGATGGATGCCAGCATCCATCTCCTTACACACCGTAGCGGGAATCCCTTTGACGCCGGAAATCTGTTCCGTCATTTTATTAATGACCTCCACTGGTTTGAACGTTGTAAAGTGGCCATTGACGGTATTTCTCATCATGGTTGTGGTACGCACCTTCTTTGCCTTTTCTTGACAATCTTCTTGCCAACCTTAGCGCCTATTTTGGCGTACACTCCCACACGTTCCGTATCGGAATCTGATTCCGTGGAAGAGGAGTCGTTTGACGAGTCCGAGGACGAGTCTTTCTTTTTCTTTTTCTTTGACTTCTTAGGGCGTTTAGTGTTTGAGGCTTTGGTGAACTCGTCACCTGAGCTGCTCACAGTGCGGCGTTTCTTGCCGCGCGCTTTCGGTTTCGGAACCTCGGGGGCCGACACCGTGTCCTCCTCGTCATCCGAAAAGTCCTCCCAATCCTCATCAGGGATTTGGGGAGGGCCCGCAAAGGAAAGAGCCTGGAATTGGCGCATCTTGTCCTCCATCATGGCTGCCAGCTTAGCCTCCCAATCACTTGGTTGAGGTGGCTGGTCACTGTCCCGGTCGGAAACCTGTGCCCCGGGCTGTGGAGACGGCGGAGCCGTAGGCGCTGGTGACGAATCGTAATCCGTAGGGGCAATGCCCTCTGCTGCCGCAGGCTGCTTATTCCGCCGAGTGGCCATCGGTTCCTGTAACGACCAAGGTGTTACTTAACCGGAATCATCTCAACGACACAAAGTGTAACCAGTAAACTGGGTTGAGGTATATGGTACAGAATAGCGTGTATTACAACGTTTCAGTACAGGCGTGAAGCTAAGTTTTGCCGTAGGGTTATGGTAACGAAACCAACCAAACGGGGGGTATCGATCCAAAGATCGCCCACTCTCTCTGTTCCGTACACTTCTCCCACCCACGGCTACGACGCCAGCAAGTTGGAGAAAATATTACGAAACTCGGAGGTTCGCCTTAAAAACCGGTCTGGGGTGTTTATAAAAAACACCCAGAAGCATCCCCAACAACATCCTCTATTCAGGATCCGGGAGAATTTTCTTAGGAAATGAGCAACTCGGGTTACCATTTCTCCCTGTCTCAAAAACACGTGTCGATAGAACAAAGGACTATCGGTTTCGTAAGTGCCAGCGGCACGCAGTGTTCTATCCTCAAGTAAAAAACACGTACAAAGTCCAAATTGGACCTGAGAAAGTTCTGAACTTTCATAATGTGATGCTATAACGCATCATACACAGTTTATACAAAATTTTTCATTACTTACTTTGTGATTAAGTAGAGTTAGTAGATAAATCCTGTTGGAGCAACTCACAAACGTCCTCCCGTTGTGAGTCACTTATGCTAATTGCTGGACCCGGATGTGCTTCCTTCTCCCTAGCCTGCGGCTAGCCAGAGGCGGTATACCGAGGTAAAATATATATATATATAGTGTGTGAATCACAATCACCATGAGTCAAACTATATAGTACACTATCACCGTGATTCAGTCCTGTCACCGTTAGTAAAATAATTATCACATTGCCATCATGAATTACACTGTCATCATGAACGAAACTATGCATTACACTCTCATTGTGAATCACAGTCACTGTGACTCAAACTATATATTATTACACAATCACCATCAATCAAACTGGGCGCGGTGGCCGAAATGGTAAAGCGCAGGCCTCGCGTATGGGAGATCAGGAGTTTGGTTTCCGGTCGAGTCAAACCAATGGCTCAAATAGTACAGTATACCGTCACAATGAATCACACTCTCACCGTCACTTTAAACTATCACCATGGCACAGGCTACATACAATTATAAGTTGTCACCATAACACAAGCTGTTAAAATCACTGGAGCAGTTAATACCTCCTAACAGTACGTTAGACCCCACCGACCCCCTGCATCATAATCATGTAATATAGCAACTAAATCCAAAATGCAGTCATTGTGAAATAGGTTATAAATACATCAGCTGACTATGGTCATGCTACCACCCTGATGCATATAAGATTTTGAGAACCCATGTGGGAACAGATAAATATGAAAATAAGTGTGGTTTGTCTGAGAAAATAAAGAAGAAATTAAAACACTAAAGTATCGCACACATTTTTTTATAAGAGGACTGCGAAAAAGATGGTAACAGTTGTAATTAACTTATTAAGCTTCATGGAGACACAGTTTCTAGCGACATTATCATAGAATTGTCATCTATACTGAACTTCTGTATGCATCTCCATACTTACATAAAAGATTCACCCCATACTCACAGTAAGGGTGAACGACAATGTAGTCTAAATATGGGTGAAAATAGCTTTAGAATCGCTGGTCCCAGTCTCAAATGGCTACTTATTTCGGCGCAGAGTTGGTAAAATGGGAGAGAATGCAAAAAGACAAGATGGCCATCAAAGTATCAGCGTTGCTTCTTGATTAGCAATATGAACACGAGTACCACTGGTGCGTAAGGAAGGTTATTGTGTCAGTATCGCCCCACTCAATGTCAAATTTACACTTGCCATACGACCCCCAGCAACACCCCTACAGAAGGTGATGTGTCAGTATCGCCCCACTCAATGTCAAATTTACGGTTGCCATACTACCCCCAGCCCCACCCCTACAGAAGGTGATGTGTCAATATCGCCCCACTCAATGTCAAATTTATGCTTGCCATACTACCCCCAGCTCCACCCCTACAGAAGGTGATGGTGTCAGTATCGCCCCACTGAATGTCAAATTTACACTTGCCATACTACCCCCAGCCCCACCCCTACAGAAGGTGATGTGTCAGTATCGCCCCACTCAATGTCAAATTTACGGTTGCCATACTACCGCAGCCCCACCCCTACAGAAGGTGATGTGTCAGTATCGCCCCACTCAATGTCAAATTTACACTTGCCATACTACCCCCAGCTCCACCCCTACAGAAGGTGATGGTGTCAGTATCGCCCCACTCAATGTCAAATTTACGCTTGCCATACTACCCCCAGCCCCACCCCTACAGAAGGTGATGTGTCAGTATCGCCCCACTCAATGTCAAATTTACACTTGCCATACTACCCCCAGCCCCACCCCTACAGAAGGTGATGGTGTCAGTATCGCCCCACTGAATGTCAAATTTACACTTGCCATACTACCCCAGCCCCACCCCTACAGAAGGTGATGGTGTCAGTATCGCCCCACTGAATGTCAAATTTACACTTGCCATACTACCCCCAGCCCCACCCCTACAGAAGGATGTGTCAGTATCGCCCCACTCAATGTCAAATTTACACTTGCCATACTACCCCCAGCTCCACCCCTACAGAAGGTGATGGTGTCAGTATCGCCCCACTCAATGTCAAATTTACGCTTGCCATACTACCCCCAGCCCCACCCCTACAGAAGGTGATGGTGTCAGTATCGCCCCACTCAATGTCAAATTTACACTTGCCATACTACCCCCAGCTCCACCCCTACAGAAGGTGATGGTGTCAGTATCGATCCACTCAATGTCAAATTTACGCTTCCCATATTACCCCCAGCCCCACCCCTACAGAAGGTGATTGTGTCAGAATTTCCCCACTCAATCACAAATTTACACTTGCCATACTTCCCCCCCCCCTACCCCTGCAGAAGGTGATTGTGTCAGCCGCCGCCCCTACGCTACAGAAGGTGATTGTGTCAGTATCATCCCACTCAATGCCAAACTTACGCTTTCCATACTGCCCTAACCTCCGACTTTCAAATACAACGTAGTCCCTCCCTTCCCATATTACTTGTACTAAACAGTTGCTAATTCAGCAACTGTCGCAGAATAGGCACACCGCCACACTTCTGGATTAAATGCATGGAATAAACCACTCGGTCAACACACTGAGGCAGTTGTTCCTTCAGGAGCTCCCCCTAATCTGGCAGAACCAATGGAAATGCCGCTTGGCAACCCGTAAATTGCATTAAATAAGTGCTTGGGACATGCTAATGGCCGAACTCCTCTGCTAATGCAGCAAGACAACACAAGCCCCCCACCTTGCTGCTCTTAAGGGATGTGTGCAATGAGCAGCGCCGTGCCCAGCGTCACTGTCAGCGCTTACATCAACACTATGAGGGGAGAGTGACAAGGGAGAGCATGGCGGGGATTTAGACATCAATTCTTAAATCGCAATTAAAGAAAACATCATTTAATCAATCACGAGCAGTAAACAAGTGGAATTGAACCAATGCAGTGTGGCATTGAGATGGATTACTGGGTAAAATAACGATATCCGACTGGGATTTTTTTGTGTTGGAAATCAATTTTATGGACTTTCTAACTTCAGAAAATCACTTGCAACAATAGCGATGATTTTGTTCATGTGTCCAAACTTGGTTTTTTCTATTTTTCTTTTTTAATTAAAGAAGGGTATTTGTATATATCTTTTTCCTCAGATATTTTTATTCTGCACATGGCAAAAAGTATTTCTTCAATGTATAGCTCACAGCCATCACCATCAGAGGGCGCCACCATTGATAACACCAGGGAATGTCAGTCCTTTACCACCAGGGGATGCCCTTGACATTCCAATTAAAGGTTGCTTGTTTGTTGGAGTTTTATGTCCTGGCAACATCTAATGTCATCTCAGGATGGGTACTGACTTGTGACAGTGCGCACTCATGGCGACTTTATAGTGCTGCCCCACTGGGAGACCAGGCCGCCAGCAGCATGACTTAATATCCCAGGGATGAAAGTGCTCTCCGGGAAAAAAAGCGGAAATGCTGATATTCTCCCATAGGTTTAGCATTGTCAGGGAATATATATATTGGTATACGCTGAGAGTGCTGCACTATTTGAAGCATGTATTAGTAGTGTATGCTGATAGTGCTGCAGCACCTGGAGCATTTATTAATATTAGTAGTGTACGCTGATAGTGCTGCAATCTCAGCATCACATATTAGTATACGCTGATGGTGCTGCAGGATTGAAAAATCCCCGAAATCCGCGGAATCGCGGAGATCTTTCATCCCTGATATCCCACTCAGTCACATTATATTAACACTGAGCCAACCAGTCCTTGTCCTATCTAGTAATGCCGAGTGCCAGGCTAGGAAGCGACAAGTGACAATTTTGTAAGTCATTGGTTTGACTCAGGTGGAATTCAAACTCTCGACCTTCCACATGGGAAGCCTGCACTCTCACAGATTCGGCCAGCGCATCCTGTCACCATCATTAGAAAGCATCAGACATCAGGGGAATGAGAGCAACCATCAGAGGATAACACACTAATGACCACCACGTGACACCACATCCACATCCACCAGGGGACGCCACCACTACCACCACCAGAATATGAGCTATTCATCACCACCAGGGGACTCCACCAATACCACTACCAGAATATGAGCCATTCATCACCACTAGGTGACGCTATTCCTGTAACCACCACCAGTGTGAGTCATCCATCACCACCCGGGGATGCCACCACCATCACCACTAGCTGACGCTGCCGCCATCACTATCATCAGAATATGACCCATTCATCACCAAAGGATGCCACCACCATCACCACTAGGTGATGCCATCTCCATCACCACTAGGTCATGCCACCATTGTCACCACCACCAGAAACTGAGCCATTCATCACCATCACACATGGTGGCATCACCAGCATCACCACCAGGTGACGCCACCACCATCACCACGAGGTGATGCCACCACCATCACCATTAGGTGACACTACCACAAGAATATGATCCATTTATCCCCACCAGAGGATGCCACTACCATCACCACTAGGTGATGCTGCCCCTGTAACTACCAGCAGAATCAGCCATTCATCACCACCAGGGGACACCACCATAATCACCTAGAATATGACCCACTCATCACGTCGTCACCATCACCATTAGGTGACGCTGCCACTGTAACCACCACTGGAATATGAGCGCTTCATCAACACCAGGGGACGCCACCATAACTACCAGAGTAATCCCCATCCATCGCCACCAGCAGACACAACCACCATTCCCACCAGAGGACATCCCATTCACCACCATCAGCAGATACCGCCACCAGAATACACCCCCTTCACCACCACCAGGCGACGCCACCACCATCAATCACCACTAGGTGACACCACAACCATCACTATCACCATAATATGCCCCATTCACCTGCATCAGCAGATACCGCCACCAGAATAACCCCCTTCACCACCACCAGGCGACGCCACCACCATCACCACTAGGTGATGCCACCACCATCACTATCACCATAATATGCCCCATTCACCTGCATCACCAGATACCACCACCAGAATACACCCCCTTCACCACCACCAGGGGACGCCACTATCACCACTAGGTGACGCCACCACCATCACTATCACCATAATATGCCCCGATTCACCTGCATCACCAGATACCACCACCAGAATACACCCCCTTCACCACCACCAGGCGACGCCACCACCATCACCACTAGGTGACACCACAACCATCACTATCACCATAATATGCCCCATTCACCTGCATCACCAGATACCACCACCAGAATACACCCCCTTCACCACCACCAGGCGACGCCACCATCATCACCACTAGGTGATGCCACCACCATCACTATCACCATAATATGCCCCATTCACCTGCATCAGCAGATACCACCACCAGAATACACCCCCTTCACCACCACCAGGGGACGCCACTATCACCACTAGGTGATGCCACCACCACCATCACTATCACCATAATATGCCCCATTCACCTGCATCAGCAGATACCACCACCAAGATACACCCCCTTCACCACCACCAGGTGACGCCACCACCATCACCACTAGGTGACGCCACCACCATCACTATCACCATAATATGCCCCATTCACCTGCATCAGCAGATACCACCACCACAATACACCCCCCTCACCACCACCAGGGGACGCCACTCTCACCACTAGGTGATGCCACCACCATCACTATCGCCATAATATGCCCCATTCAGCTGCATCAGCAGATACCACCACCAGAATACACCCCCTTCACCACCACCAGGTGACGCCACCATCACCACTAGGTGATGCCACCACCATCACTATCACCATAATATGCCCCATTCAGCTGCATCAGCAGATACCACCACCAGAATACACCCCCTTCACCACCACCAGGTGACCCCACCCCCATCACTACTAGGTGACACCACCACCATCATTATCACCATAATATGCCCCATTCACCTGCATCAGCAGATACCACCACCAGAATACACCCCCTTCACCATCACCAGGGGACGCCACCACCATCACCACTAGGTGACGCCACCACCATCATTATCACCATAATTTAATATGCCCCATTCACCTACATCAGCAGATACCTCCACCAGAATACACCCCCTTCCCCATCACCAGAGGATGCCACCACCAACACCACGACGTGACACCACCACCATCACTATCACCAGAATATCAGAATATGACCCATTCACTTGCATCAGCAGATACCACCACCAGAATACACCCTGTTAACCACCACCAGTGGGTGGCACTGCCATCACCACCACCAGGGGACGCCACCACAATCACCACCACCAGAGGACGCCACGTCCATTACAGCAAATGTAGGGCACAACCATAAGCACCTAAGGAAACCACAATCACCATCATCGCCACTGCCTACATCACAGCTGTTCATCAACCCTATTTTATAATAATAGGTGTCAATCACAATCACCCTAACAATGACTAACACTGTAGACCTCTTCCCCCCCCCCCACACACAGACACTGCCACCATTCTACAGTCAATATGAATCAAGCTTCATTGGCAGACAACAATGGGACCGGATGTGGTGGCAGAATCAGCAAAAAGCACTGGCTTCCCATGGGGAAGGTTGTTCTTTTTGTTGTTGTTTTACATCCTAGCAACATCTACGGTCATATCAGGATGGGTACCGACTTGTGACAGTACGCACACATGGCGATTTTATAGTGCTGCCCCACTGGGAAATCAGGCCGCCGGCACCATGACCCGATATCCCACTGTCACATTATCCTGACACTGACCTAACCAGCCCTTGCCCTATCCTAATAATGCCGAGCACCACCTAGGAAACGTCAAGTATCAATTTTTAAGTCATTGGTTTGACTCGACCGGGAACTGAACTCGCAAACTGCCGATCTTCCGCATGCGATGCCTGTGCTCTACCTATTCGGCCACCGCGCCCGGTCATGGGGAAGGTTGGGGGGGGGGGTCGAATCCTGGTTGGGTCAAAGCAATGACTTACAACATTGATACTTGTCGCTATCTTGTCTGGTGCTCTGGATTACTAGGATAGGGCAAGGTCTGGTGAGCTCAGCGTCAGGATAATGCTACTGAGTAGGATATCGGTCATGATACCAGTGGCCTTGTTTCCAAAAGGGGACAGCACTAAAAAGTCACAATAAGTGCACACTGTCAAAAGTCTGTACCCATCCGGATATGGCATTGAATGTTGCTAGGATATAAAACCGAAGCCAACAAATTACCGGCAAAGATGAAGTATCATTTGCGGGCAGTTGGAGAGGGCATTCCCTTTCCTCTTAAACTAAGTTGCATAGTCCGATGGTTTTGAGTTTCTGTAATTTTTCTGAGATATATATATTAGATCGATCACTGTATCTTCTTTACGTTAGTTTAAATTTACTTTTATTTTAAATGGTAAACTTTTGAGCTATTTGAAGAGCAAACAAGGAAAATTAGTTTTGGCAAGCTTGCAAAAACTCTGACACTGTAGACCTCTACAGTAACATGTTCTATTAAATTGACTCTGTATTCCCTTCTATGCAGAATCAAATGTTCAATAAGTGCATCAGTATCTAAGTTAGCTATGTAAAAATCAAATCTGGATAATTGTTTTGGTTTTGAAAATTTCATATTGCATCGGACTATGCAACTTCAAGGGCGGAGATGCTGGTTGGGGCTGGGGAGTGGCCATGGATATTGCTGATGACATGCGACACAGGCTAAGCAAGGTGCCTAACGACATGACACGGCCATTTTGGGTGTTCCTAACTGGATGTGTGAGCTAACCAATACGCAGGCGCATTGGCATCGAAGTGCTTGTGTGATAGGTGAACGGGTGAGGAGGTAAGTGAGTGAGTGAGTGGGTGAGCGAGTGAGTGAGTGAGTGATGAATCAATGAGTCGGTTAGTGGGTGAGTCAGTGAGTGGGATTGGTTGGTTGGTTGTTGTAGTTTTACATCCTGACAACATCTAACGTGATATCAGAATGGGTACTGACTTGTGATAGTGTGCACTCATCGTGACTTTATAGTGCTGACCCACTGGGAGACCAGGCTGCCAGCACCATGACCTGATATCCCACTCAGTCACATTATCCTGACACTGAGCCAACCAGGCCTTACCCTATCCTAATAATGCACAGACTACATGGCTAGAAAGCGACAAGTATAATTTTAAAAGTCATTGGTTTGATTCGACCAGGGTTCGAACCAATGTGTTCGAATCCCACGATGTCCCAAAGCGGGAGACGGACGCTCAACTCATTTGGCCATCCCGTCTAGTCGAGTCAGTCACAGGGTGCTTCTTCATAGTGCTGCCTCACTGACATGCAGTGATGCTTGTATCATGACACGGCATCTGGGTCTGTCATGTATCCTGCGACTGCACCAACCCAACACTTCCTATTACATGGGAAGCAGACAAGACATTAAATTTAAAGCGATCAGACGATTGCCGAATGAGTTGCGCGTTCGTCTTCCGTGTTGGTAGATCTTGGAATTCAAACTCATGGGTTCGAATCCTGGTTGAGTCAAACCAGTGATTTAAAAATTGATACTTATTATTGAAAATGGTGCTTGTCACTTCCTAGCCAGGCGCTCTGCATCATTAGGATAGGGCAAGGACTGGTTGGCTCAGTGTCAGGATAATGTGACTAAGTGGGATATTACATCATGATGCTGGTGTACTGGTCTCCCAGAGGGACAGCACTATAAAGTCACCATGAGTGTACACTGTCACCACTCGGTACCCGTCCTGATATGATGTTGCCAGGACACAAAATTCCCAACAAACAACCAACCACGACAATAAAGCACTATTCCACCCCATTCCGTTAACAAACTGACTCCTATTCCTTTCCCTCTATAAACTCATGTTCACATTGGTGCGTCGTACATGCTCCCCTTCGCATTGCCATTGCCAGGCTTTCACTACGATGAAAAAGCTATATAAAAAGTAGGTCAATGCAATAAGCACTTGTCCCAGCTCTAAGCGTCACATCTGGATAACGACAAATAAAGTCCACGTGTGGGGCTCCTATAGCTTGGCTTTAATGGGACACCTTTCATTTGTGGAGATTGCTTTTTATATATTATTATTATTATTATTATTATTATTATTATTATTATTATCCTCTTCTTTGATGCAGGCTTGTGGTAGCCTATACAAAGCTCGTAGCTCTCAGCTCTAATGGTATGCAGCCTCAAAATCGTACAGGAATGTTTCTCTGGCCCAGGCCCTGTCCATTATATATATATATATATATATATATATATATATATATTTATATATATTTATAAGTATAGTTATTCGAGTCTTTCCTTGGTACAGATGATGGATAACTGGTTGGTTTAGGTTATAAGCCTCGGTGGATAGATGTGGGTGGGTGTGAGGGATGAGGTAAGCACGTCCGGTATGTTTTTACCAGCAATCTTAACCTACTTATTGAGGATAAAAATGACTTTCAAACAATGGATACTATTACTTTACCGAAAAGGTACACCAACGGAATAGATGTGGCAGGGTGTGGCGGGAGGGGCCCTAGCCCACATCTATCCGAGGCTTATACCTCGGTAAAACAACAGTTATCCATCATCTGTACCAAGGTAAGACTCGTATAACTATACTATTTTACCTCGGTAAACAGCCTCAGGCTAGCCTCAGGCTAGGGAGACCTTTACATAATTCATTTTTATCCTTAATATCATTCTTTCTTATTATTATAACATTCTAAATTTTTGTTCTCACCTATTCTTGTTAGTTGGCGAGAAGACGCTTTGCAACGCCGGTAGGCTTTTCTAGTCGTTTATTATAATGTTTTGCAAACGACTTAGCCGTCTTCCAGCCTGCATGCGCTAGTATTCTTTTCACAGAAATACCAAGCACCCGTGCCTTGGAGACCATGGCTCCTCTAGTTGAGTGGGAAGAGTATTTACTCGTATCCACTCCAGCCAATTTCAACACCGTAATTGTCCATCTGGCAAGTGTGTCTCGTGAAATCGCCTTATGTGGCTTTATAAAGCTCACTAATAGTTGTTGTGATGCACGTAAATCCTTTGTCTTGTATATATAAGCCCGTATGGCCGACACAACACATAATTTCCGATCATTCGGAAAACAGTCTAAGTGAACCGTTGATAAAGGGTCACCTAACGTGTTCGATTTGAGCAATTTTTCTAAATCAAACGTAGCTTGTTGCTTGTCTATTTCTAATCCAGTTAAGGATAAAGCAACAATCGTCTGTCCTCTGTGTCCGGTTACTAACAATAACAGGACCGCGACCTTAAAACCTAACTGTTTTATATCTAACCACGAGTTGTGAGGCCAAGCCTGAAACAACTTAAATACTATAGAAACATCCCAAAACCGACTATACTTTGGTTTTGGAGGATTCCTTTGATAAATTGAACGAAGTAAATAACAAATAACATGATGTTTTCCAACTGTTTCGCCATCAATTCTAGGTAATATAATTGATAACGCACACCTCGCCGCATTAATCGATCCAAAGGAAAGTCCTTCATCCTCTAGAGAACGAAGAAACCGAGCTACTTGTGAAATCTTTGGATTTGTTGGTTTAACTTTCATTAACAAACAATGTACACCCCATTTCTTTAAATAGGTTGTATACATTTTGACAGTTCCTGGCCTCCAGGCATCCGATACTATCCTATCCTCAGTAATTCTGTCCAATCCAAATTGCTGTAGCTGCTTCCTTAGAAAAGGAATGCCAATAGGGGCGTCGTTGACACGTCGCCGTGAACCACTAGCGGTCCGTGGTGCGTCAGATTCCCGAGTTTTCTTGGGAATCGTATACGATCTTTTGCCAGTTGTGAAACTGCTGGCAGCCAAGGTTGCGTGTCCCAATCGGGCACCACCAGTATCGCATGTGTCCCTTCCAAGCCGATTTTTCTCACTACTCGGCTGATAATGCTAAATGGTGGGAAAATATAAAAATAATTATTTTCCCAAGTAATAGCAAACGCATCTACTTTCCAAGCATCCGGTTCAGGATGCCAAGAAACATAACAGGGTAACTTGTTATTATTTCGTGATGCAAATAAGTCAACTTCAGGTGTACCCCATTTTTCACAAACGAAGTTAAACAAATGTGTAGAGAGAGACCACTCTAAATGGTCATGGAAATTTCTACTTTTATAATCTGCAAGTGTATTTTGTGACCCTGGAATATGCGCTACAGTCAGCCAGACTTGTTGAGCCTGTGCCCAGTTCCAAATCAGTTTAGATAACTGATTGCAAGACTTTGATTTGGTTCCACCCATGTTACGAATATATGCCATGGCAGTAGTATTATCAGTTAGTATTCTAACCTGTGATTTATTTATCTTTACTAAACTACGTAAGCCCAGATAAATAGCACGCAATTCTAGTGCATTAATATAGTCTGATTTTTCATCATCAAGCCATCTACCTCCTGTTGTGACCCCATCTCGATGAGCTCCCCAACCTTCTAACGAAGCATCAGTAGTAATTACTGTATTAGGTTCCGCCATGCGGATTGGATTTGGTGAACTTGCTATATGTTGCATCCACCATCCAATATCCTGTAACCCTTCTTGCGAAATAAACATCTTTCGCTCAAAATTGCCTTTAGTTCGTGTTAACGCTAAATTTTTATCTATTTCTAGCGACTTAATATGGGCCTTCCCATATAACACAGCAGGTGCATATGAGGTCATTATGCCAATAAGAACAGCAACCTGTCTAATTTTTGGCTTTGATAACTTAATAAGCTGAGTCGCTGTAGTCATAAACTTAATTAGTTTTTGTTCTGTTATCGACACTGTAAGGGACTGTGTATCCAGAATAAACCCTAAACATTTGAGTTGTTTTGTTGGTTTAAACACTGACTTTTGTTGATGTACATAAAACCCCAATTTAGTGAGTAATGCACATAAATCCAAAACTGCATTCACACAACCAATTTGTGTTGATGCTATAATAAAAGAATCATCTATGTATGGAAACATTATGTGACCTTTCCTCGCCATTACCGAGAAAACAGGTTTAAGCAATTTAGTAAATAAACGTGGCGCACAAGCTAAGCCATTCGGCATGCAGGTAAACTCATAGAGTTGGTTATCCCAAATAAATCGAAGAAATTTTCGGTATTGTTCCATTATGGGAAGCGTATAATATGCATCCTGTAAATCAACACTAGCCATCCACGCATCTGGTGTAATCAGATCTCGTGCCGTATCTAGAGAGAACATTTTAAAATGTCGATATTCCACCCTTTTATTAAGGATTGTTAAATCCAGGATCATTCGAACATCACCATTAGGCTTCGGTCTCGAGAAAATGTTTGAAATAAACTGTCCTGAACAGTGTGTCACTTTTTGTATAATTCCTTTCTCAAAGAATTTATGTACCTGTTTAGTTAGTGCGTCTCGTTCAACTGGTTGAATGTTATATGGAAAAGGTATTATACTTTGTACAGGAATTTGTGTAAAAGGAATTTGAACACCCCTAACTATTTCTATAATTTCTTGGTCACTAGTAATTTTGTGCCACTCAGAAATATGATTACTAATATTACCAGCCACAAAGTTGCTTACAGTTTGTGTGTTTTTAGAGGCTGCAGGGACTTGTAAAGTTTGTGTTTGGACCTCTACTTGGACCCGCCCCTGGGGAAAGGTCTCGACGAGTTGAACCCTCGACCTATTGGCCGTGCGGTGTTGTCGGTCCAGCCTGGGCGAGCGCCCCGGCCCCGAAACCCTTGACCGAAGTTTGAACTCGGTCTGGTTCCTCTGGTGAACCGTCGTGGACGAAAATCCCCTCGTGACTTTTTGAAACGAGGAACTTCCTGTTTCTTCTTGCCATCCATGTTTTTGCCACTCTTGGCTGCAGTCTCTACCTCTTTATAGAGGTATTGTAGTTGACCGCCAAACATCTTGGTATTATCTAAAGGTTTCCCTTTAATCGGCTCTGGAGCAAGATAGAGCGTAAACTCCTTCCCCTCATTATCGGTAACCTTCTTAGAGCGAGCCACTTCTTTGCCAGCATCTGTGCAAACTGACTTGAAGACATTTTCATATCTTCGAAACGACAGGTAATTACCTGCCGCCGCTAGTACTGCAATGCCTTTGTCCATTGTCTTAGCCAAAGACGAGAACTTATTTTCACTCTGCATCCTATTAGCCACAGGAACAATAGCTGTTAGGGTAGCCAACACTGCCTTATGCACTGTGTGCAACACATCCTCAAACTTCTTACGGTCATCCGTCATATTGACATCCCGATCCATTTCTTTAATGATGGAGTTGGGAACACCCTTTATGCCTGTTAACTCATCTCCTAACTTGGAGATAACCTCCGCCGGTTTGAACGTGCGAAAATGACCATTCACGGTCTCGCGCATAAGCGTAGTGGTTTTAACCCGCTTAGCCTTTGGCTTCTCCACCTTCTTAGCCACTTTAGTGCCAATGTCCGCATAGACCCCTTCATATACGGTGTCTGAGTCTGATTCCGTAGAAGTAGACTCAGTGGACGACTCAGAAGAAGAATATTTCCTCTTCCTCTTCTTCTTTTTGGACTTAGTCTTCCGCTTTTTGCGCAAACCAGACTCTGCCCGCTCCTTGGTGAATTCATCACCCGAAGAAATCACCTGTTTCTTCTTCTTCCTCCGTTTAGGAGAAGGAGGAGGAGGAGCCTTAAGCTCCACCGCCGAGTCTGTGTCCAAGAAATCCTCAAATGAATCCTCTTGGACACTCGGCCTACGCCGCTTCCGAGACACAGGCGATTTGGCAGTCAAGATGTGGCTTTCCAATCTTGCAAAGCGAGCCTCCCAATCTGGAGGCGCAGGCACATCAGGCACTGCGTCCTCGTCCGGGTCGGAGAGGATATGCGCCCGGGGCTGTGTCGACGGCCCTGCCGACAACACGGGTGAGGAGTCGTACTCCTCGTCCACTCCACTCGGAACACGCCCCTCGGCTGCTGCTGCACCGCGCTTACTCCGCTTCGTGGCCATCGGGAACTGAAACAAACATTTTTGGTCAGTCCCGGTATATATATATGTCACAATATGGTTGTTTCAAACTCATTTGGACATCTATTGGTGTTAAAGAACGTGTTTATACCGTTATAACACAGGCGTAATAAGCTAAATTTGTGCGTGGGTTGTGGGTCAAGCCCAAACCTTACGCGGGGTCGGGACCAGTGTATCGGCCCGCCCATCCCTCTGTTCCGCACACTTCTCCCACCTGTGACTACTACGTCAACAAGTTGGAGAAAATGCTACGAAACTCGGAGAAACGCCTGAAAAAGTTTTGTCTAGGGGAGTCTATAAAAGAAACCCAGGAGCATCTCCAACATTACTCTCTATTAGAGTACGAGAGAATTTCCACATGAGATAGGGCGAAACCCACATCTCTACCCATAGTCACACGGTGACCCGGGTGTTGACATAACCGCTAATGACCGGTTTGGTTCCTTCGCGAAACCCACTCGAGTGTTCTATCCTTGGTTGTTTATAACCAAATAACTCGTCCAAATTGGACCAACGAAAGTCTAAACTTTCCATATTGATGCTCTAATGCATCATAATTAAGCTAACCACAGTTTTTATTATACTTACTGCGTATTTGCTTGTATGTAGACTAATTTTGCCGGAGCAACCCAACGACACGTTATCCAGTCGTGAGTTGTATATGCTAATTGCTGGTACCGGACGTGCTTACCTCTCCCTAGCCTGAGGCTAGCCTGAGGCTGTTTACCGAGGTAAAATATATATATACAGTAAAACCTCTCTATACCGACCCCTCCACAGATCGACCACTCCCTTATACCGGTCGCTTTATTTGGGTCCCAACAATACCATTGTAAGGATATTCTAACTCTCTAAACCAATCACCTCCCTAAATGGACCACTTAAAGTTGCATAGTCCGATGGTTTTGAGTTTCTCTCCTTTTCTGAGAGAAACATATTAGGTTGTTCATTATAATCTACCTTACTTTAGTTTGAAGTAACTTTTATTTTAAATCGCAAACTTTTGAGATAATGGAAACATTTTAAATTAATTTTGGCAAGCTTGCCAAAACTCTCTCACCATAGGCTTCTGCATTAACAGGTTCTATTAATTGACTCAGTAGACCCTTCTATGTGCTGGTAAATGTTTAATAAGTGCATCCGTATCTAAGGTAGATATGTAGAATCAAATCTAGATAATTGTTTTGGTTTTGAAAATTTGATGTTTTCATCGGACTATGCAGCTTTAAACTCGGTCCCATGGTCAGTCGATTTAGAGAGGTTTTAGCTATACAAATCTGACCTGGGTACAGATGATGGATAACTGGTGTTTTCAGAAGGTACTAGCATCGGATAGTCGTGGGTCAGGGAGAAGGAAGCATATCCGGGTCCAGCAATCTTTTACATACTTTATAGGATAAAAGATTATCTTAGTCTTAGTCTTATATGGATACTTTTGTGTTTTTGTTTTGGTACCAGCGAAAATGAGTCGTGGTAGGGTAGGGTGGGTAGGGTGGGTGGGTAGGGTGGGTGGGTAGGGTGGGTGGGCCCTGGCCCATGACTATCCGAGGCTAGTATCTCCGGAAAACACCAGTTATCCATCATCTGTACCCAGGTAAGATTTGTATAACTATACTATTTTATCTCGGTGTTACGCCTCTCGCTACTCGTAGTCCAGGGAGAATTTTACGTAATCTCATTTTTTATCCTTTTATATTATGAATGTAATATACAATGTGTGTTGACAATTTGATTAATGTTTTTTATGTATATACAGTTTAACCCTGTTAAACCAAGCTCGGTTAAACCAAACAATCGGTTAATCCAAACTTGTTTCGGCAACCGGGCAAAATACTACCATTTATCATATAAAAAAAGTCTCATATGACCTTATAACCACATGAAAGTTTGGTTTAACTGTACCGGAACTGGCCTGGGGGCCAGACAATTTTGTTTGGATTAACCGATAATTTGGATTAAACGACTTTGGTTTAACCAACTTTTTTATATGATAAATGGTAATATTTTGCCGGGCCGCTGAAAAAAGTTTGGATTAACCGATCGTTTGGTTTAACCGAGCTTGGTTTTACTGTATATTGTGTTTAGTGCAAAATAGTAATTTTGTTTCTCACCCGTCTTTAGTTGTTGAGTAGGCGAGTCACAGGCCGCAAACGATCTAGCCATCTTCCACCCTTGTGTACAAGGATTCTCTTTACTGAGATTCCTAACTGTCTTGCCTTGGAGACCATGGGCCAGATCCAGTAGCATCCAGTATTGACACCTGCCTGTTTAAGCACCTTGTGAGTGGGTCTCTTGAGATAGCTTTATGCGGTTTAATAAAGCTGATTAGAAGCTGTCTGGAATTCCTTATTCCACGTGACTTGGATATACTGCCCTAATAGCTGAAACTACATATATCCGTTTATCTTCAGGAAAACTATTTACATGTACTGTTGACAGTGGGTCCCCTGTGTGATTCGACTTTAGTAATGTCTCTAAATCGATTGTTGCCTCATCCTTATCTATCTCTATTCCATCCAGTGAGAGTTCCACAATCGTTTGACCTCTGTGTCCTGTCACTAGCAGTAATAGCACTGCTAACTTATATCCTAGTTCCTTCATTGATGAATGTCTATTGCTAGGCCATGACTTGAATAATTTAAATACAATCGACACATCCCAAAACCTATTATACTTAGGTTTGGGTGGGTTTCTTTCATACACCGATCTAATGAACCAGTGTACTAACTGGTGCTTTCCGATCGTTTGTCCATCTATTCTTGGTAGAATAATTGAAAGTGCACATCTTGCTGCATTGATTGCACCGAATCCTAATCCTTCATCTTCTGATATACTTAGAAATCTTAATATTTGGGCTATTGAAGGTTTTAATGGCTTGACTCCTTTTAGAAGACAACGGAGTCCCCATTTCTTTAAATAACTTGTGTATAATTTCACCGTTCCTCTCCTCCAGCATATGAAATAAGTCTTTCTTGTGTAATTTTGTCTAAACCATATTGTTCTAAATGTTTTCCTAAAAAACGAATGCCAAAAGGGGTGCTTCCGTGGACTGTTAGTGGTCCTTGATGTTGTAGGTTGTTCCTTTCTCATGGGAACCTGAGCACATCTTTTGCTTCTAATGTTATTGCCGCTAGCCATGGTTGTGTCCCATGCTGGTACTACCAGTACTGCATGTGAGTGATCCATCTTGATCTTCCTGGCCACTCTGCTGATAATGCTGAATGGTGGGAATATATAATAGAATGTATTATTCCAAATTAATGAAAATGCATCTACTCTCCAGGCTTCTGGCCCAAGGTCCCAAGACACATATTTGGGTAACTTTGTTGTTGCATGATGCGAATAAGTCAATTTCTGGTTTGCCCCATTTATAATAAATGTGGTAAAAAATACTCTGATTTAATTACCATTCTAAATGGTCGTGAAAATGTTAACTTTTCTTGTCAGCCAAAGTATTTTGACTGCCTGGAATATGTGCTACTGTTAGCCATATCTCGTGTTTCTCTGCCAAGTCCCAAATAGGTTTGGCCATATAGTTACATGGTTTGGAACGAGTCCCTCCCGTATTACGTATGTAAGCCACAGCTGTCGTGTTATCTATTAATACCCTCACATGATTTTTAGGTAGGTGAACTAGATTACGTAATCCTAGATAAATAGCTCTAAGTTCTAGTACATTTATGTGATCGGAGATTTCATCTTCCATCCACCGACGACCTGTTGCCTGTTGGTCTCTGTGAGCTCCCATCCTTCTAGTGAAGTGTCTGTTGTAACTGTAGTGTTGGGCTCTCCCATTCTAATGGGGTTGGGCGAATTGTTAATGTGTCAAATCATCATAAAGTACTTCGAACGTATACCGGCCGTATCTCCAGCGTATTTAACCTATACACCATACTTCTAGCGATGGAGTAATGTGTGTAACATTGGTCAGCGTTCAGTGAGCGTATGCGATCGTTTTGCGAACGTTTTGCGAACGTTTTGCGAGGCACATGAATGCTCTATTATGCTAGCAATATGTCAGAGATACGTTCTGCATACATTACGTACGTTGTGTATACGCCCATTCTTACCCCCCACTGCTGAAAAGTTTGACGAATGCCGACATACTTGCAAATTTTCTAATGCTGAGCATGCGCTGACGCCGTACGTCATAGTGTGACAGGACCTTTAGTAAGATCATAAGCATAATGGTACTTCTAACTAAGATACCACATAATGCACAACAACCAAATTGATTGTTGTTTGTTGTTTTATGTCCTAGCAACATCTAAGGTCATATCAGGATGGGTACCGACTTGTGACAGTGTGCACTCATGGCAACTTTATAGTGCTGTCCCACTGGGAAACCAGGCCGCTGGCACCATGACCTGGTATCCCACTCAGTCACATTATCCTGACACTGAGCACACCAGTCCTTGCCCTGTCCTAACAATGCCGAGCGCCTGGCTAGGAAGCGACACGTATCAATTTTGAAGTCATTGGTTTGACTCGACCAGGGTTCGAACCCACAAATTGTTTGTCCCAAGGGCAGAAGCGAACACAGAACAAGGGAACACACCACAGGGGAACAATCAATGGATACACGGCCTTAGTAATAGCACAGAGTACTGTAATGGTCCCACCCAGAGTAGTTGTTGCCATGGTAATCAGTGAGTGGAATGGTAGAGGAAATTATCTGTTGCACTCATTAGCAGACAGACAACACTGTGAGTGGCCAGCGGGTCGCAGCAATCCCAAAGCCACACACGACTAAACCACCACTGACGCAATGCATCCTGGAAGCCATTTCACCGACAAGACATTGTGGCCGAATCGGTAAAGCGCAGGCTTTCCGTGTGGAAGGTCGGGATTTCTAATCCCAGCCGGCTCAAACCACTGACTTACAAAATTGATAGTTGTCACTATCTAACCTGGTGGTTGGCATTAATAGGATAGGACAAGGGCTGATTATCACAGTATCAGGATGATAATGGGGGACCTCCGACTTTTTAGTTCAAATTCCTGCCGTTCGCGTCTCCACTGAACTAGTGGGCCTATTCGGCACACTGTCACACTGCAAACCCAATGGCTATGAGCAATCTTCATACAGAAGAAGTCAAATATCTCTAAAACCACATGACCTAGACACAAACCACTTGGTATACATATAGAAAACATACAACGAATACATTATATTAAATTTCTAAGGTTAGGGTTCTGTATTTCTATTAATTTTGAATAAAATAAACGTTTTGCACTGGGCGTACCGCCGAACTCAGTGCATTGTCAATGGCCGTGAGCAATCTTCATACAGAAGAAGTCAAATATCTCTAAAACCACAAGACCTAGAGACAAACCGCTTGGTATACATATAGAAAACATACAACGAATACATTATATTAAATTTCTAAGGTTAGGGTTCTGTATTTCTATTAATTTTGAATAAAATAAACGTTTTGCACTGGGCGTACCGCCGAACTCAGTGCATTGTCAATGGCCGTGAGCAATCTTCATACAGAAGAAGTCAAATATCTCTAAAACCACAAGACCTAGAGACAAACCGCTTGGCATACATATAGAAAACAAACAAAGAATAGATTATATTAAATTTCTAAGGTTAGGGTTCTGTATTTCTATTAATTTTGAATAAAATATACGTATTGCACTGCGCGTACCGGCAAACTCAAAGCATTGTCAATGACCGTGTTGGCCCACTACTACCGATGCGCCACCAAGTGTCGGAAAATGAACTACGCCACATGTCCCCCATTGCGGGTATGCAGGTATTGCAGGTATGGCAATACCTCAGGGAGTTTGACGCCCCTGCCTTGCAGAGTTGTAAACCACTGCCTTGTGGTACACGTTCTTGACAGAACCGAAGGCTACGGGAGCAAACCCTAAACAGAAAACCATGTCATTGTGGCAGCATTAAGGGCGGTTGATGTATGGAACTCCCAACATCTCCCGACCAGCCACTGCAGGGACAAATAGTTTTGCGCCTGTCTTGGCATGTTCTTGCCGGTGTGAAACATCTATTTGCTCCCTGAGAGAGTGCCGCTGGTAACTTGCAAAAGCCAGCAGCACTTCAACACTTTTGCAGGCATCTTTCATGAAATGGCTAAATGGAGAGCGGCAGTCAAGTAATGAAAGCAGTCTTTGTCGCATCGCGACCGACATGATGATGATGAGGATAATATGACTGTGTGGGATATTGGGTCATGGTGCAATTGTCCTGGTATCCCAGTGGGGCAGCACTATAAAGTCACCATGAGTGTGCACTGTCACAAGTTGGTATCCGTCCTGATATGATATTAGATTTGCTAGTATGCAAAACAACAACAAACAAACCATTTCCTTGAAACCACATTATCGGGAGGTAATTCATGTGAGCGAGAGTTCTAAAAATTGGGCGCTATTCAATTGGAAGTAGGGAATGGGGATGGGGTAGAGGTGTTTTTTTTGTGGGGGGGGGAGGGGTTTTGTTGAGGTGGGGCTTGGGGTAAGAGGAGATGGGGTAGGGGTAGGGGTAGTGGTAGGGTTATGGGGAGGGGGAGCGGTAGGAGTAGGGCGTAGGGGATGGGGTAGAGGTGGGGGCTTGGGGTAGGAGTAGGAGTAAGAGAAGGAGAAGAGGTAGGGGGAGGGGGTAGGGGGAGGGGGAGGCACTTGCAACAGCTTATTGATACTCTGAGAATATGTGGCATAATGACGCTGGTTGCCTTAATTATGAAACTCATCGGACCGTTGTAATTCAGCTAATTGTGCTTTAAAATTGGCACTGACGATATACACCTAGAAGCCAAGTAATGAGCACATGCCAACTCGCTGACCATTTTTATCCGGTAGATTTTGGTCAAAATTGAGAACTGTGAAATTCAGGGACGAGAGGCGCCTCTAACAACAAAAATCATAAATTTGAATCATTGTTGTTCTGACATTGCTAAGCAGACAAAGGGAAATTATTTGTATGACCAAGCAAAAAAAAAAATGTTAAAATAGGAATTACGCTGAAAATCGGAAATTTCTCACCCCCCGGAAATACTGTCTAATATAGATATATGTTCTGGTTTGTATTTGTTTGTCAAGCTGCATTGTTGGGGAGTTAGGAAATTATATAAGGTCCGTACACATGTGAAGATATGGAATTCAAGGCTTTTCAAGGCTGTTTTTGATAGGAATTCAAGACTATTTTCATTTGGATTTCAGGAAAAAACAACAATGCCAAATGGCAATATCAGACTAATTTAGATCAGTGGGGACAGCTTAATGGTATTCAATGCTTTTAAAGACTAATCACCCAAAATAGGTTAAATTCAAGGCTTTGAAATGGGACAAATGAAGTTCAAGACTTTTCAAGACTTTCCGAGCCCCGTACGGATGTATGTATTCACTGATTCAATTTTGTTACAAAATGCAGATTGCATACTTTTTGGTGATGTGCTTTGAGAAGGCGATCACAATCTGTGAGTAAAACAAACCCATTTCCCTGGTGTAGACCACACATCTGCCTTCAGCGTTTGATGACGTTAGTGACCTTACAGGGCCAGGTGTTTAATATCACAGTGCCTATGCAATTAACTATGTTATTAAATATCGTGAGAACTAGCCTTCACGCAGTCAGTTGACAGCATCCCATCTAGCAGGTGTGCTAGATATCCCCTGCCCCTCAATTAAAATCAATATGCAGATCAGCATCAGTTTATTTTCTGTAGCAAATTATTTGAACAATAATTCCCCATGGCGCCACTCAGTGGCTGAATTCAACACTACTCTCGGATTAGAAGCTTGGGAAGCAGGCTTTGCCTATGTCACTATGTGCGCTTGTGTTGGATATTTGGTTCGGTTGGTTGTTGGAGTTTTACGTCCTGGCAACATCTAAGGTCATATCAGGACAGGTACCGACTTCTGACAGTGTGCACTCATAGATACTTTATAGTGCTGCCCCACTGGTAAACGAGGCCACCAGCATCATGACCTGATTTCCCACTCAGTCACATTATCCTGACACTGAGCCAACCAGTCCTTGTCCTATCCTAATAATTCCGAGCGCCAGGCTAGGAAGCGACAAGTATCAATTTTTAATTCATTGGTTTGACTCGACCAAGGTTCGAATCCCAAGATCCTACCAAAACGGGAGACGGACGCTCAACTCATTTGGCTATCCGTCTGGTATATGAAGTCAATAATTAGTTTAATTTTCCTTAAGTATATCATCAATCAAAGGTATACAATCTTCGGAATATAACTTGATATGTTCTTGGAATGTCAAAGACGTTATCAATAAAATGTCAGTGACGATGTTTACTTGGAGAGCTTCCCTGTTTTATTAGAAGTGCATTGCATCATCTTTGAAGCACCATTTCATGTGAGAACGCTGCTGCAACAATACACTTAACCTGCATTAGTACATTGTGCCCTGCTCTGGTTCTAGGGAGTGGGACGTAGCTCAGGCAGTAGAGTGTCCACCTGAGAAGGTGTGGGTCATCCGATCGATCCTGCTCAGTGGACACATTTGCAGTTTGGGCTATTTTCCCTTCCAACCAGTCGTCCATAACTGGTTCATCAAAGGCTGTGGTATGTGCTGTCCTGTCTTTGGGAAAGTACATGTATATAAAAGACCCCTTGCTGCTTATCGGAAAGAGTAGCCTATGTGGCGGCAGCGGGGTTCCTCCAAAGAAATATGTCAGAATGACCATATGTTTGACGTCCAATAGCCGATGAGCTACGTCCCGCTCCCCTTGGCACAGAAGAATATAATCTGCTGGCATATAAGTCCCGGCTGGCAAAAGACCCGGCTAGGATTGTTTGTTTGTTTGTTTGTTTGTTGTTGTTTTACATCCTAGCAACAGCTAATGTCATATCAGGACGGGTACCGACTTGTGACAGTGTGCACGCCTGATGACTTTATAGTGCTGCCCCACTGGGAGACCAGGCCACCAGCACCATGACCTGATATCCCACTCAGTCACATTATCCTGACACTGAGCTAGCCAATCCCTGTCCTATCCTAATAATGCCGAGTGCCTGGCTAGGAAGCGACAGGTATCAATTTTTAAGTCATTGGTTTGACTCGACCAGGGTTCGAACTCATGATCCCACGGTCTACCAACACGGGAGACGGACGCTCTAACTCATTCGGCCATCCCGTCTGGTTAGGAAAATCTTGGGTGGCAATTATCGGCTGGCAAATAGCAGATGGCAACTCGCGGGTGGCAAATGTCATGACAGCTCCTGCTGCACCAACACATTTCACCTGGATCAGTGGACAATACCTTACTTACATCAGGTACAGCTGCTCCAGTTTCTAGATCAGCACATGCATGGTCATTACGTAACAAATTAAACCAGAAGTGCTACCTGTACCATTATTCCGCTGGTTTATGCCCCCCGCTTACAGAAGGGTGCTAATGACAGCTGACAGTCGATTATTTTCAGTGTGCGGCTCCAATGCCAGAGTTACCTGTAGGCTTGACATGCTGAAGCCTATACTAGGGTTTCAAACTCATGGGGAGGCTGCGGCCAAGGTGTAAAATATTTTTGACACTGCCATAGGCCTTCGGGACGGGGCCTCACAAGTGAAATAGCCTAAGGCCCTCTCTTCATCTAAATCCAGCGCTACCTGTGCCTTAGTTGTTTGGTTGGTTGTTGGAGTTTTACAACCTGGCAACATTTACAGTCATATCAGGATGGGTACCGATTTGTGACAGTGTGCAGTCATGGCAACTTTATAGTGCTGCCCCACTGGGAAATCAGGCCGCTGGCACCATGACCTGGAAATCAGGCCACTGGCACGGTGACCCGATATCCCACTGTCACATTATCCTCACACTGAGCTAAACAGTTCTTGCCCTATCCTATTAATGCTGAGCGCCAGGATAGGAAGCAACAAGTATCAATTTGATAAGTCATTGGTTTGACTTGACCGAAAACCGAACACCTGATCTCTCGCATGCGAGGCCCGTGCTCTACCGATTCGGCTGTCACACCCGGTTAGCCACCCAGGTAAACAAGTGGGCTTGGAGTAAGGACAAATTTGCTACCCGGACCGCACTTCATCCACACCTCTCTCTATATCCTCTCCACTGGCCTTGCTCCTCCTTGATATGTCTGAAAAGAGTTCCAGGAGGGGGAGCCCGCCGGCATTTCACTTTCTACTCTTACTCTGTCCATGTCTTTGGCTCGCCGGCTGGTCACCATAGAGCAAATAGACACTGTCCTTTGACTCAACTCTCCTCATTTCTCTTTCCTATACTCGACCCTTTATTTTTTCTCCCAGGCATATTCCTCACCCTGACCAGGGGAGTTGTGTGCTTGGGTGGGGCCCTGTACCTTTACGTTTTCTCTCGCTTTGTTCTCGTTGCTGGAACCACCGCTGCACCCATCTTTACCTGCCCTTCCTCGAAACCCTTGCTGCTGTCGACTGGATAGAGATTCGGGGCCGCCTCAACGCTTCGCCGTTACAAGGTTGTAAAGATGTCCCCAGCTTCTACAACTGTCCCTACTGAAGATTAATCTTCAACCAAAGATTGGGCCGATTTATCAGAGCCTCTCTATAAATGTTGCAGTTCTGCAACCAGTAGGCGTCATAAGGTTACAAACCACCCCCCCCCCCAGCCAGTAAGGACAAATTAGCTTCGACACAGGTAAGACCAGTGCCGGTTCACAAGACATCTACCATCCACATACTCATAGGGCATTCAACAGGTTTCACAGGCATAGCTAATTAGTGTAGTTGTAAATCGTAAATGTTAGACCAACTTTGCTTAGTAATGAAAAAAAAAAGTCACAGTGATGTATTGTGACAGGTAAATAAAACAATTTTTACGACCCCCCCCCCCCCCGGTCCCCCCTAAAAAAAATTGCCCATAGCTATTTCTCAGAAAACACCTACAGCATTGTGTTGTACATTTTAATATGCCAATATTATTTACCAATGGAACGGTGCTGCCAGGTCTAGTTCCGTGAATCCTCACTAGCCAGAACTGGCACCACCACTCCAGTGGCTGCTGCCTCCACGGATACATCATCACTTGCCAGAACCATGTTGTACCAGCTTTAATAAAGTACTCACCAAACGGTTAATAAGATATCATGGCTGACAACAACACAACAAATCTCACGTATCTCTGCAGGTTTCTGACACTGTGTCATGGTGATTTATTAGCAAAAGTTGGTTGTTGCAGTTTTACATCCTGGCAACATCTAAGGTCATATCAGGACAGGTACCGACTTGTGACAGTGTCCGCTCATGGGGACTTTATAGTGTTGCCCCACTGGGATACCAGGCTGCCAGCAAAATGACCAGATATCCCACTCGGTCACATTATCATGACGCTGAGCCAACCAGTCCTTGCCCTATCCTAATAATGCTGAGCACCTGGCTAGGAAGCGACAAGTATCAATTTTGTAAGTCATTGGTTTGACTTGACCAGAGTACTAACCTGTGGGTTGAATCCCACGATCTATCAAAACGGGAGGCGGGCGCTCAACTCATTCGGCCATCCCGTCTGGTCATTTATTAGCAAAACAACCACCATAGGCTTCCACTGAGATCCTTGTATAAGTGATTCAACAGCCGGACCCTTCCTGTTCTTCTAATTAATGTTTATTACAGGAGGTTATGATAGAGCAATGGAGGCTGGAAGGCACCACTTCCAAGTGTCCTCATTCAACGTACAATTACTGAAAGGTGTTTAAGTAGTAGTCCCCTATTTTAATTGAGATTTGACGACGATCCTTGAGGCACAGTAAGCACGTGGCTATAGATTACAATACGCCAAGTATTCTATCAGAAATTAAAATCTAAATTAACAGACATGATATAATTACAGAATTAATATACATCTTCCATGTTCCATTAAAAACTGGTGATCACCGAAGATAGAGTAGGTCATATGCTGTCAGTGTATCTAATAAGGTCATCATCATCATCATCATCATGCTGTCAGTCGCAATGCGACAAAGACTGCTTTTATTTTTTAAGCGCCGCTATTTTGTGCGGTTGTGCATTTCATAAAAGCTGCTTGCAAAGTGTTGAAGTGTTGCTGGCTTTTGCAAGTTACTAGCAGCACTCTCTCGGGGAGCAAATAGAGGTCTCACACCGGCAAGAACATGTCAAGACAGGCGCAAACTATTTGTCCCTGCAGTGGCTGGTCGGGAGATCCATTCATCACCGCCCTTAATGCTGCCACGGAAGCATGGTTTTCTGTTAGGGTTTGCTCCCTTAGCCTTTGGTTCTATCAAGTACCTGTACACCACAAGGCAGTGGTTTATAACTTTGCAAGGCAGGGGCGTCAAACTCTAATAAGGTAACATGGGTAAAATTACATTACTATTGTTAAGTAGACACAGAAACTAAATACAGTAAAACCCCTTTAAATCGATCTACCATGGGACCGACTTTAAATGGTCCATTTGGGGAGGGTTCGGTTTAGGAAGGGTTTTTTTAATCGCTACAATGGTATTGTATCCATGGGTTATTGTTTGGAACCCAAATAAAGTTATCAATATAGGGGAGTGGTCGATCAGTGGAGGTGGTCGGTTAGAGAGGTTTTACTGTACATGACTAGTTTATCTATTACAGTGGAGTGATGTTATGGCTCTATGACTTAGCACTGAAAGTCAATTCATCACGACTTAACCAAGTCCCGGCGAATATTGTGGAATATAATTTAATATGCTAATATTATTTATTAAATGGTTCATGTTGGCATTGTTTATCTATATACATTGCATATATCCTTACATGTATTCATGCATATATATATAAATACATACACATATGAGCCTGTCTCAAAAGGTGATAGCTCTTTTTTTTTGTCCATTGTAATGGTTGACACAAAACAGCACAGAAACAGTTCCAATGAAAACACAATGACATTTGCTTCAAATCGATATGTATTCTATTGGGATTATGAAACACCATTAAAAAACAAACCAGTTTATCCTGAGCAAATGCATAAGCAGATAGTATGTTGATCGTTACAATGGACAAAGTTTTGCCCCATATTGATTTGCACCTTTTGAGACAGTCTCATATGTACATACATACAACAGGGCAGAGGGTGATCGATTGTGTAATAAAAACATCAAGATGCTACTTCATCCGATGCTCCTGACATATAGAGTGGTCCCCCTCTAAAGCGACCACCCTGAACAACGACCACCCACCATATACGGTCAGAATTCCAATGCAGCAACATATTTTAACTACAAATTACCCCTCACCAACGACCACCCACCTAATGCAACCAACGGCCACCCTTTTACCCCCTTTATGCGACCACAAATATTGTTTTGTGATATTTAAATGTTCATTTTAAAACCAGTCTGATTATGTGATGTTTTACTTACTTTATTTCCAAGTGGTCCTTAGCCGCTGCCGTATTGGCCACTCGTGGCTTACACATGTTTTTCTGCTCAAGGGGGAACCTCCTCTTGAATGTATTGGGTGTCAGTCCCCGCTGACACTCAAACACATTTTACTAAGTTGCGTTGATTTTTTGGCCCTGCGCCAACAGTTCTACACTGCAGACAGTATGCATGACTTTTTTACTAAGGTAAAACAGGAAAACATTTTAGCCCTTTTGAGGGCAGGTGGACTGTACCACCTCATAAAGTTTACTACATAGATTCTATCAATTATTAATCAAACTTTTCTTTTTCTATGGGAATTTGTTTCCCTTAACCACAAATATATGATTGTGAGCTTTCTAATTTAATGAGTGTCTATTGGCACATAATTGATTGTCTGCTTTTACATGTAAAAGCGATGGTTTGAAAAAAAAACCACCATTTCTCGCCGTTAATATGGCCTATGCTGCCGACACGGCGTAAAGCAACCACCAATCAATCAATCAATCAGATTATTTTTCACACTTTGCCCAAAGGCTTGCGCATGGTGATGCTAGAAACGAATCGTCTCCAAAGCAAAAACCTCGGCAGTTCCATTGAATAAAAGATCACTGTCATTTTGGAGCACCGACAGGTGTTCTCCCCCTCGCCTTTGGTTTGGGGGAGAGACTTTGACTGTGGGTTTCCACAGTCTCAGGCTTCTCAATATCAGCCAGCTCCTGATATCGATTTAAGGTTAAGTTTTTGGAGATCGATGACCCCCTGGACGTTTTGTCCGTAGGGGTCAAAGATCCCTTCAGAACTTGGTCTGACAAATTATTCTTGTTCTTTTTGGGCATTGCTGGCTCGGCCAGCGTCTGCACCGCAATACTATTAATACTATTGTTATTTTGTGGAGTCGAAACCGGAGTCCGATTCGGGACCGCGGTGAAGGTAGTGGGCTTCCCCTCCAGTCGACCACCTTAGTTCAGTCTGGCATTCAATTCTCTTGTTGGAGACTTTGGCCGCCACAGAATAGCTCCTGGTGGTTGGCAAGGGAGTATTCATTCGCCTCAGCCAGCCTTCGAGCTTCTGGGTAGCTTAGCCGCTTTTCAGTTTTGATCTGCTTTGAGCTTTTCTTTTTTTCCAGACAGGGCAATCTCTAGATATGGCCATATGGTCACCCAGACAATTGGAACATTTTGCCTGGTTTTGACAACTGGTGTTGTCGTGACCTTTCTGACCACACTTAAAACACATGGTTTCGTTGTTGCATCTATCCTTGCCATGACCAAACTTCTGGCATTGGAAGGAACGAAGTGGGTTTGGGATGAAGAGATCCACATTCACACTAAAGCTAAGATTCCTTACACGCGGTATGCGGTATACGAATGCGAATGCGGCAAAAAATCAAAAAGCATCTAAGTCAATGGGGCTGATTCCTTACACGCAGTATGCGGCATGCGGCATGTGAATACTGAATCGGTCCATGTAGCGATCGGTGCGGCATGCGAATGCGAATGCCCATAGACAACAGTGTTAGAGAAACCTGACAATATGTGTGGGTGTGGGTGAAAGGACCCAACCCATTCGCATACCACATGCCCCATACCGTGTGTAAGGAATCTTAGCTTTAGGTATCCAATTTTCAAATTCTGGGCCGGAAAGGGCTTGCCAAATGTGAGGATATATGTCCCTGTTTTTATGGACTTGTTATCCCTCTTTCTAACTATTCTTCATATGTTTAACACTCCTTGAGACTTGAGCTCATGTGCTATCTCAGCCTCATCAACATAATCAAGATCTCTAGTCCGGATTACTCCTTTGCTAGAGTTGAGAGTTCGGTGAGGAGAGGCTTTGATGCCGATGCCTACTAGCGTGCTTGCACGTAGCAGATTGTCGGCATGTGCTTTCTTAGCCCACTCCACTAGAATATGTCCAGTTCATAGCTTCTTCACGTCTTTAACTGGGCCAGCGATTCCCATAATGCCGTTGTGAATGGCAAAAGGGGAAAGTTTGGCAACTGATGCCTCGTCATGCCTCCTAGGAAGTGAAGAATGACTTGGTATTTGTGATATATATAAATATGAAATCAGTTGGTGTATGATATAATATATACATTCTCCATTAATCTACCTAGGGCTTGGCATGACCAGGCGATTGATTGGAACAAGCCAGTCCAACCTCTCGCCTAGATGAAGTCGGGGCCAAAGTGCAGTGTTGATCTACAAGGAGCCTTGGCCCCTTGCAGTCCTCATGCATCAGGATCCCTTCCTCCACCGACACAAGCCGCGACTCACGGCAAATGAGCAGCCCCATTTGTCACCTTTTACGATCTGCAAGGGGGTGAAGAGGAACTATCCTAACCCGGTTCCTCATGGGGGAAATTTAATAGAACCTTTACGGGTGTGAGGGGAGGTGAGTTTTACGTTCTGGTAACATCTAAGGTCTTATTAGGACGGGAAAAATTGCTTGCCATGAGTGCGTACTCTCACAAGTACCCGTCCTGATATGACCTTAGATGTTGCCAGGACGTAAAACACCAACAACCAACCAACCACGAGAGGCTCTTGCAAACAAACAAATAAAAATAAAACACAAATATAAAACACAAAAATAAGAACAAAAAGGCTTGGATAACGGAAACAAATGGACCGATACTTGATTGCTGATGGCCGTTATTGAGTGACGTAACACACACACACCTCTATGCAAACCAATCTTTGCCCTATCCTAGCAATAAGGAACTCCAGGCCAGGTATAGAGCCCCTAGTAGTCGGCGAACCACTGTTATGTGTGTGATTTATATATATATATAGGTATCCCAAGAGAGTGCCGTACGGTGGTGGAAATGCATCATTTGGCACCAATAAAAGCTCATTTTAAACTCACTATAGTTCATCTAAGATTCTACCCATTGAAATGAAAAGTATATGGAATAATAGCTTATAAACTGCTCTTTATGGATGTGTTATGTATTATTTCTGTCACTATTCCGAATTTGAGTAAAAAAGTGTATATTGGAGCCAAATTTGTGCATTTCAGTCATTTTGGCCGTAGCTCCAGATCATCAAGAATTGTTGTGGCAACATTCAATTCAAGTTGCGCAAGGCCCCATAGGTCCTACATGTTCAAAATCACATACAAATAATAGAGGAGATTCTTAGCCACATTTTAGTATCAAACATCAATGAGAATTCTGAACATAATTTCTTTTTTTTAAACGTTTGAAAACTTCAAAATGATGCAAAAACAGCTCATAATTCTAAATATAATTCTTTTATATCATTAGAAACCTAACTTTGTCCTCTATTTAAATAATACAATTATTTTTGTCTGTCCTGCATGGGGAAATGTGCAAAAATGCACGAACGCAAGAGAAAATAAATACTGGCTCTACTGTATATAGGTATCCCAATACAGGTCACCCGAGGCACTGGGATTGGGTCAGTGCACCAACAGAAAGGGTGTTTTCAAACTTCTCTAATATGCACAACTGGTGTTATATTAAATAAAGAAATACACCAATTTGAAGCTTAACAAATGTTCTTTCATTGTACACTAATTTAATTGGTGTGTATTAATGTAATGTATGTGCTACTGAGCATTTAAAAAGTTAGTTTTTTGCAGTGAATCATGATTCGCACTACCATGTTTCAAGGCCGTTCTCAGGGTTGAAAATCACCTATGCTGTCTTTTATATTATATTTGAATTACTAATTTGTAAGGCATGCTATTATAAAGAGCTGCTTGCAATTTTAGGAAAATCGGATGTATACTTTTCAAACTACAGTCGAAATTGTAAATCCCACCCCTTAATTGGTATGAAAAATCGAAATTTATGTCAAATTTCTCAACAATTATCATGATTATTCTGAAACTATAATAATATTTGTTTGTGGTAACTCATTTTTACTACATGATGTTCTGGGTAGTCAGGTGAAGTTTCAAGAATATTGGTTGTGTATTTCTTTAAATATAAGCATTTATGTAACTCATACCTCTTAATTTCTCATATTGACAAGTGGCAATTTGTGTTTTTTGTCATTTTGAATGGCCACTATCTCGAAGAATAATTATGTCATTACTCCGAGAAAAAAAGACTTGATATATGCATATAGATACCACCAATTCCTGAAATACAAGTTCATGTGGCCATTAATTTGTTAATTATTGAGGTCTGAAATGTGGGTTTCATGTAAAATGCTAAAATAGGCGATTTTTCCATCATTTTTGTCCATATTAAAAAGCTTAATGTCCAAACGGTTTCATTTGTTTCATTTAATTATCTTGTCGATGACAGGCCACCTGATATGTCAAGCCAATATAGAGGGAATGCATGTGACGTTAACACTCGGTAGTTAGCCATCTTGGATTACACTTAATACCACATATGGCACCCCCTGTCTTATACCAAGAACACGACAGCCACCACTGGGCCTACCTAGTCGGCGGCCACCGAAGTATGTGGCACCACTTAGCGGGTACTGTCCGAACCTTTCTAATTGTTTGATAGTGCATCCAAAATTTCAACATCCTGCGCTTTAGCAACGATGTGAGGCTACATGCTTAAATAAATACTTCCTCTCCCTTTTCCCCAAATTTTTTAGGCCAAACTGCTCAAAACAGTGACAAATAAACCAACAAATCGGTAAATAAACACAATCTAAGCAGTTGCAAGCCTTTCATATGTAATCCAATATGGCCACCGGAAGTTGTCTCATGATATCATTACACCCCCTCTATTGGTCTCATTACTCACTGACCCTGTTTTGGGGTCCCCCACCCCCTTTTTTTTGTTTACCTTTTCGCGACAGTTCGCCCCCACCTTTCTACAGCACTGTACCCCAGCATCCACGTGGCATTTAACTCCGCCATCTCCACCTCTCACCTGCCATCTGCTAGTCTCCCTAAAGCTACAACCTCCCCCTATAATGATGCATATTCGAAGTGTCGCCAGACATCCCCCTACCCAGGGGGGGGGGGGGTGTATATGTGTGAGTGTGTGTATGTGTGAGTGTGTGTATGTTAAGTATATGTGAGTGTGTGTATGTGAGTGTGTGTGTGTGTGAGTGTGTGTATGTGTGAGTGTATGGTTGAGTGTGTGTATGTGTGTGCATGTGAGTGTGTGTGTGCATGTGTGAGTGTGTGTGCATGTGTGTCCGTGTGTGTGTATGCGTCCGTGTATGCATCCGTGTGTGTGTGTGTGTGTGTGTCTGCACGCGCGCGTATGGGCATGCATTTATAATTAGGTATCATTTACCAATAATCTAATATCATTGATTTGTGGCGGCAGCATAGGCCATATTCATGGCGAGATATCTAATATCAATAAACCTAAAGTTCTAAACACCTGCTTCATTCAAGATGCATACTGCGATGAAAGCATCAAATTTTAGAAAGAAAAACACATAGGGAAACGGACATCCATATTTGAAGAGATTGTAAATAAATAAATAAATAAATAAATAAATAAATACATACATAATTAAATAAACATACAAACATACATTCTGTTCACGTTAATATAAGTGAACAGAACACTGGGAAGTAAATACAGATTAACGATGGTTGATATGCATAGACAGAATGCTTGTAAGTAAATATATATTAATAACGGTTAATATGTACGGGCAGAATGCTGTGTAAACAAACAATAATACATACATGAAGCATACACTGTATTCACACCTCTGTTTAACGAATTGGCTTGATCTATATTGGTTCTATTTATTACAGACCATCCGGAAGCTGACGTTGCGTTGACGGAAGGAACAGACTCTCTTCCACGCCTCGGCAACTAGCTGCAGTTTCAAACCAGCAATCTGCCCAAAGGGTCAGCACCAAATTCCACCAGGGGGCAGCACATCCCGATAGACCACCAATACCACGCCCGATCACATATCGACGCCTTGCGTTATAACTCTGACCCACAAGACGGGGAACGCCGAAAATATCAACACTTCCGGTTAACGCTCCCATCAGTCCTCACCATATGCATTGGCCATATCCGGTGTGAGACCGAAGGACGCGCCCCCTTCCGGTTGTGCGCCGAACTAGCAATAATGGCTGGCAGTGAGGTGCAGGAGGATCTGTGTTAGCATGTGTCTGTGTGTATGTGTGTGTGGGTGCGTGTGGTACCCTAGAGGTGCACCAGCGTTCATTGTGACAAGTTGCCGCCTTACAACAAGTGTAGAGCAAAGAGCACAACCCCTGGGAAAATAACACTGGAACTATCAACACTTTAAAATAAGCCCACTGAGGCTTCCACGTGTGGATTCTCTCACACCCACACACTTGAAGGACTGTGCCCACCGTTGAAGTGAGTGAGTGAGTGAGTGAGTGAGTGAGTGAGTGAGTGAGTGAGTCGTGAGTGAGGCGTCAGTGAGTCGTGAGGGAGGGAGAGAGGTGGAGAGGGAGAGAGGTGGGGAGGAAGAGAGGTGGGGAGGGAGAGAGGTGGGGCGGAAGAGTGGTTGGGGAGGGAGAGAGGTGGGGAGGGAAGAGGTGGGGAGGGAGAGAGTTGGGAGTGTAGACAGGTGGGGGGAGAGAGTGTTGGGAGTGAGAGAGGTGGGGAGGGAGAGAGGTGGGGATGGAGAGGGTGGAAGAAGGTGGAGAGAGAGGTGATCTAGGGAGCGGAGAGAGAGGTGGGGAGGAGGCGAGAGAGGGGGGAGGGAGAGAGAGTGGAGTGAAAGAGGTGGAGGAGCGGTCGGAGAGGAGAGAGGTGGGGAGGAATGAGGTGGGGAGTGAGAGAGGTGGGGAGTGAGAGAGGTGGGGAGTGAGAGAGGTGGGGAGTGAGAGAGGTGGGGAGAGGAGAGAGGTGGGGGAGTGAAAGAGGTGGGGTAAGAGGTGGGGAGGTGGAGAGAGGTGGAGAGGGAGAGGGTGGGGAGGGTGGAGACGGGCAGAGAGGTGGGGGAGGAAGAGAGGTGGGGAGGGAGCGAGAGTGAGAGAGGTGGGGGAGTGAGAGATGGTGGGGGGCGGGAGAGAGGTGGGGAGGGAGAGGTGGGGAGGGAGAGAGAGGTGGGCAGGGAGAGAGGTGGGGAGGGAGAGAGTGGGGGAAGGGTGGAGGTGGGGGAGGGAGGGAGAGGTGGAGAGGGAGAGAGGTGGGGAGGAGAGAGGGTGGGGAGGGGAGGGTGGGAGGAGGGAGAAGGTGGGGAGGTGGGTGGGGAGGGAGAGAGGTGGGGAGGAAGAGAGGTTGAGAGTGCAGGAGGTGAGGGAGAGAGGTGGGGGAGGGAGAGGTTTGGGAAGTGAGAGACGGTGGGAGGGAGAGAGGTGGGGAGGGAGAGAGGTGGGGAAGGAGAGAGAGAGGTGGGGAAGGGAGAAGGGAGAGAGGTGGGGAGGAGAGAGGTGGGGGTGGAGGAGGGAAGAGGGAGAGAGGTGGGAGGAGAGGTGGGGAGCGTGAGAGAGTGGGGAGGGAGGAGAGGTGGGGGAGGGAGAGAGGTGGGGAGGGAGAGCAGTGGGGAGTGAAAGAGGTGGGGAGGGAGAGAGGTGGGGAGGGAGAGAGGTGGGGAGGAAGAGAGGTGGGGAGAAGGGTGGAGAGGGAGAGAGGTGGGGAGTGAAAGAGGTGGGGAGGGAGAGAGGTGGGGAGGGAGAGCGGTGGGAGGGGAGAGTGGTAGGGAGGTAGGGTGAAAGGGAACGAGGTTTCGAAGAAGCGAACCCAAATATAATAAAACTACCAGGAGGAATGAAGCTATGTCAATTGCTGCCACCTAGCGGTTGGCCCAAAATCAGGAACGATGTCTTCTAACGACAGTCACGTAGGCGAGATGCTGCGGTCGGCGACGGGCGGCGAACGGGTCTACCGTCTGGAGTCGGCAGTCGCCGAGACGGTGGAGAAGACGACCCTGTCGAAGCTGACCGAGGTGATCATGCACGGCCACGGCTACTCTCTCGCCAACCTCACGCACGGCTACGAGAATAGCACCGGGTGGTTGGACGCCAACCAAACAGTGGGCGCAGGCGCGGGGTCTGGGGTGGGGGCTGGGGTTGGGGGCGGTGCGCCAAGCGGCCCGATGGCCAACACAGACTATGAACACTACCTGAACGGCTTCGCGACCAATGTGATTGTACTATTGGGGCTGGTGGGCAACATCCTCACCATTGTGATTCTGTCGCAGCGCGCCATGAGGTCCTCGACCAACATTTACCTATCAGCGCTCGCCTGGTGGGACACGGTGGTACTAATCTGCACAGCGCTGCTCATTGGGCTACCGACCGCCTGGGCCACCTATAAACACTATGTGCTCGCCTTTGTTGTGTCCTTCATCTACCCGTTCGCACTGATAGCGCAGACAGCCACTATTTGGCTGACTGTGTCCTTCACCGCCGAGCGCTATATCGCTGTGTGCCACCCGCTCAGGGCCGCCAGCATGTGCACCATATGGCGGGCCAAGGTGGTCATCATATGCGTCTCCATGGGCTCCACCATCTACAACATCCCACGCTGGTTTGAGTACCGCCCGGCCTGGATCATCGACCCAGTGACAAACTCGACGCTCTTTGTCATCCCAAACTCAACTATGTTCAGCGTGAATCCGGTGTATGTGCAGATCTACTTCTCCTGGCTCTATGTGCCCATAATGTGCATCATCCCGCTTGTTGTCCTCTCCGTTCTCAACATCTTCCTCATTCTGGCAGTGCGTCGCTCGCAGAAGCAGCGCAAGGACATGAATGTCAAACAGTCGCGTGAGAACAACGTCACCATCATGCTAGTTTCCGTCGTGCTTGTCTTCATAATATGCCAGGTTCCGGCACTCGTCTACAACCTGGCCTATGCCATCGATCGCAAGTATGTGATGTCAAATTTTGCTTACGGCATCCTGTCGACCATGCGCAACTTCCTGGTGACATTGAACAGCGCCATCAACTTCCTGCTCTACTGTGCGCTCGGCCAGAAGTTCCGGCGCATCTTCCTGCACACTTTCTGTAGACACTGCGTCAAGGAGAACTACATGCCCATGTCAGGCGTCTACCGGCACACCACCATGGTAGCCATGCCGTCCACGCGCAACCGCCAGTACAATAGCCACATTAGCAGCTCCCGCGCCAAGACCTCCATGGACACCATCAACCACAGCTCCTCCACCAACCAGACCACCACTGGCACGTCGTCGCAGGAGTCGTCGCTGATGAGTCCCACGTCGCTGAGTCCTGGCCGGGGCAAGGCGGACCGCCATGTGCACACCTACACAGCGCCCAAGATGAACATGAACGTCGGTATATGCAGCAGCGGCCCCGCTACCGGTGGCGGAAGCGCCGGTACCGGCGGCGGCAGTGCTGGCATCAGCAGCGACGGTCGTCATAGCAGTATCAAGAGCACCGCCACCAAGATGACGCACATCGACAGCGACGATGACCCGACCTATGACGTTGCTCTTGAAAGCCTGCTGCCCGAGTCGGACCATGAGATGTACAGCTCTTATAAGACCGACCGACTCGGGCGGGTCAACACCACCATGGCCATCTGAAGGCGTGTTGTGTGTAGCTTCGTTGTTTTCCAACATGGTTATGGGGGGTGGGGTGGGGGATAAAATGCCATGGCGACAGTTTCACAAAGCGGTTACTTGGCAATATAATAATTATCTACTGTTTCTAGTGTCAATGACACAATATCATCAGCGTGGACACGACAACAGGGTGTGTGTGTGTGTGTGTGTGTGTGTGTGTGTGTGTGTGTGTGTGTGTGTGTGTGTGTGTGTGTGTTATGGAAACATTACTGTGACTAGATACTTGGGAGACTAGTACAAACTACCATTGTCCCCATAACTAACTAAATAAATAAATATGTTGTCATGACGACGCCAATGTATATATATATATATATATATATATATATATATATGTATATATATATATATGTAAATATATGTATTATATATAAGCATATATGTGTATATATATGTATATATATATATATATATCTATATATACCTATATATATATATCTATATACATCTATATATACATCTATATATGTCTATATAATATACATCTATTTCTATGTGTGTGTCTCTATCTGTCTATATATACATATATATATATATCTATATATATATATATTATATATCATGTCACTGCCACGCCGATAGATATGATCTGCCAACATCATTGTGAGTGTGACACTATTTAGCATTATATGTAATGTACCAGTATCAGTTGTTTTTTTTAATCTTTGTTGTTTATATACAATATTATTATATAATTAACTCGTATCTCTACAACAGCGGCATTGAGTGCAAACATTAGGCATGCTATTGTTTCAGTGCCTAGCAACTACAATCGAAATACCATATTGATTATGACAACACGGCTTGTGCAGTAGAATATCTTGCAGCTATAAATGTTGTCCCAAGAGAATGAGTTTTAAATTTATACACGTCTGTGTGTACCTAACGAGGGCAAGTCTTGATCACACATGGCCCAACTTTTTAAAATATTTACAATGCCATTGTTTGCACACCATCAACATTGAACCCCCTACGGGTTGTCATTTTCGCATAATTGCATTATCCTATTTATAGGCAGCTCACCGTCGTTATGGTAGACTCGTGACGTCACGTAGCCTTTAAAGCGGAAGTATCCCGCGTCGCGCCCCCTGGTGAGCATGTTCAACGACTGGCGAGAGCCCCCGATGAGCAGTTAACGCGCTTACCTCACCATCTCTGACCGTGTGTGCAGCATCCATATACCGCTCATGCAGGCCTCTACCCAAACCGATGATGACCGATGTAGCCCGACTTGTTTGGTACCTGTCTTCAGCGACCACTGAGATCATGAGCAATGTCTCACTGCACAAATCCTTTGACCCTCCGATGACAGGACACTTTGCTTTGTCAGGACAACATTGGTGAGGATCTAGAATTGTTCTTTGAAGGCAGGAACATATATAATTATATATATATATATATATATATATATATATATATATATATATATAACACCTCTCTAAATCTATATAACACCTCTATATATATTTAACACCTCTCTAAATCGACCTATATATATATATAAATATATATATAAATATATATATATATCAACACCTCTCTAAATCGACCTACCATGGGATTGACTTTAAATGGTGGTAGGGATTTTTTAAATCATTACAATGGTATTGTATGGGCGATCGTTTGGGACCCAAATAAAGCGATCGATATAGGGGAGTGGTGATCCGTGGTGATGGTCGGTTAGAGAGGTTTGACTGTATATATATTACATATATGCATTATTTATATACTATATATATGTATTATATATATATATGTATTATATATATGTACTATATATATGTATTATATATATATATGTATTATATATATATATATTATATATGTATTATATATGTATTATAAATATATATATATATGTATTATATATATGTATTATATAAATGTATTATATATGTATTATATATATGTATTATATATGTATTATATATATGTATTATATATATGTATTATATATATATATATATATATATGTATTATGTATAAGTATTATGTAGGCCTATATATACTATATATATAATATATATATGTTTATACATGCATATATATATGTAAATATGTATTATATATAAATCTGTATATATACACATATACATGTGCACAAAATATACCAGCAGCTCTAATGCATAACTTCTGAGTTCTCTGATTGGCCCAAACAGATCTTCAAAGATCTGTGATGTTTACCTAATTGATTGATTGATTGATTGATTGGTGGTTGTTTTATGCCGTGTCGGCAGCATAGGCCATATTCACGGCGAGAAATGTTTGTTTTTTGTTCAAACCATCGCTTTTACATGCAAAAGCAGAGTATTGGGTAAAAAGACCTGGACATCATTGTACACACCTAGTGAAATACTATTGTATTACAAGAAAGCTGTTTAGCCCTAGCATTATACAGGGTTTATTTTGATATTCTAGTAGCATTTGCTAACTACTGAAGGTATATTTCAATATATATATATATATATATATATATATATATATATATATATATATATATATATATACATATACAGAAATATATATATGTGTATATATATGATGTAGAACATATTATGGGAGTATAAAGATACATAAGGGAATATTACTTATTATTATTGTTATTGTTATCCTTCGCAAGATACAACATTTTACTGGTGGCGCCATCTCAGCAACCTCAATTCCCACGATTCAAAGATGTTCAAGCCTTTGAAAAGGGGCAAATGAAATTCAATACTTTTCAAGACTTTCCAAGCCCCATACATACCCTGATACATATATACACAACAAGATTTAAATTAAAGGCCGGGTACAATATTGTATGCACACTTCCCAATGTTGAATAAACACAGTAATCAGCAAAAATTGCTGGAAGACACATGGCAGTTCGAAAAATTCGGGAAATTCGAGAAAAGAAACAGGGGTCTCAATGGGTAATAGATTTTTTAGATCGGTGACTTACGTGTAATTTTTTCAGGTATCACTTCTATAAAATTGAGTGTCATGGGTTTAATTAGAAAGATTGTTCAGGATCATTTCTATTCGTGTTTCACTCTATAATGTACAGCGCAATGGAACAAAATTACTCCCCAGAATACCTAATGCCCGGTACACACCTAGCGTATACGATCGTTTTCCCGCACCCACCTAGCGTATACGATCTAAAACTGCCCAAAAATCGTGAGGTGTGCACTCCCCTAGCACACCTACCGATTGCGATTCACGACTAAAAACTAATTTTTAGGGCTAAAACGGTAGGTGTGCGCTAGCACTACGATTGCGATTCCCGATTCGAAAAATGAATCGGCCCGACTTCAGTTTTAAGCTGATCGGGAGTTTTAGTGCGCGAATCCTATACACTATGTGTGTACCTAGCATTACTTAGCACCCTGACTGGCGAGGGGGGGGGGGGGGGGGAGTTCATACTAGTATAATCCTCCCTCCCCAGTATAATATTGCCCCCTAAGAATGCCTGGCATGCAATGCATAACATACAAGTCCACCTGCTTTCGCGAAATGTCTTGCTTGTAATCTGCTATGGGAAGTTTACACCTTGTCTCCTTTGGTTATACAGTAAAACCTCTCTAAATTGACCGACCATGGGACCGACTTTAAATCGTCTATTTAGGGAGGTTGCCGGGTTAGGGAGTTTAAAAAATATATATATTGTTACAATGGTATTGTATGGCGATCGTTCGGGACCCAAATAAAGCGATCGATATAGGGGAGTGGTCAATCTGTTGAGGTGGTCGGTTAGAGAGGTTTTAAAGTATAAACAAATGAACAAAAAGTTGTGCCGGGAAGCATTTTGAATTAAGAAAACTGAGAGTTGTTGTCGTTGTTGCTTTTGTTGTTGTTATTGTTTTTGTTGTTGTTGTTGTTGGTGGTGGTGGGGGGACTGTTTTTATCTGAAGGGGGAAGTATACTATATTATTGCCTAGACAGGTTCATTCCAATATGTTATTGGCAGGGAGGGGGCCATAAATCACAGGGGTTGGGGTGCGGGAGGGAGGGTGGGGGGTGGGGGGGGGGGGGTTTAGACCACCGCTCCGGGTCATGAAGACATATCACAAACTGGCCCAGAACTGACTTAGTGGCCAGGCCCTAACTTATGGAGCAGCTGCTTTGTCAGTTCAGATAAGGCGGTTAAAGCTAAGATTCCATATACGCGGTATGCGGTCTGCGAATGCGCTATAGATATCGATGCAATTTTCGGTCTTTCTTTCTACAAATTTGTGAAGGAAAGTCAAAGTTAGTGTGGTTTTGTAGTATGGCATATGGGGCAGCATTCGCATTCGCATTTGCATTCGCACCGATCGGCCCTCATATATCGATATACTTGCCGCATTCGCATTTCCATTCACATTCACATTCGGACATAGGGGAAGCACTACAGTGTGTTTACATTCTTTTCCATTTTTTTGCAGCATTTACATTTGCATTTGCATTATGCATTTGCATTTTCATTTGCATACCGCATACCACGTAGATGGAATCTTAGCTTAAAGTTGCATAGTTCGATGAAAACATCAAATTTTCATCGATTTGATTCTACATATTCAACTTAGACACTGGTGCACTTATTAAGCATTTGTTGCTGCATAGAAGGGCATAATAAGTCAATTAATAGAACCCGTTACTACTGAAGTCTATGGTGTCAGTGTTTTGGCGTGCTTGCCAAAATTATTTTGGCAAGTTTTGACGTCAAATATATCCAAACTTAGCCATTTAAAATTAAAGTTAATTCAAACTAAAGTAAAGTAGATCATAACGATTAGTCAAATATATTCATCTCAGAAAATAGAAGAAACTCAAAAGCATCGGACTATGCAGCTTTAAGGCAGGTTCTGTCAATAAAGATCGTTGTAACATAGCTACAAGAAGAAGGGAGTGTCTGGAAACCCCAAATTCTCAGTTTCTCACACTTAATTCTCAGTGTCTCCAGCACTTTTTCTGGTGTGTATGTATATCTACAATTCCGTTTGTTATTATAACTTATCCAGAATGTAAATCAATTATAGCGGCGTTCTTGACCCTGCTACTTTTTGTGTATGTGAGTGCGTGGATATGTAGTTCAGTTAAATAAAGGATCACATAAATAATCCTATATGGAACAATGATGTTTTATCAATTAAATAAAAGTCATTATTATTTTGTCAATTCGTAACACATGCTATTCGGGTTAATAATAGCAAAGACCCTATAATACTAAGACGGCTCACTCAGCCTGTACTGTGTAATCAAAATGATCAAACCCACCACTTGGTGCGCTGGCTGTTCTCTTGGTTAAACAGGTGCTATATTATATACATTTTTATAAATGTATATATATGAATGTGAAAGATGTGTGATGATGGTGATGCTGATGATGATGCTGATGATGATGTGTATTTGTTCATAGCAATTTCATATTGATGTGTATTCATACTTACCTATCTCATGTATAATATAATTGTATGTGTTTACATGTGAAACACCAACCAGCAGCCGGGCTGACCAAACCCACCACAAGGTGGCACTGCAAAATTTACATTACCATGGAAGAGATAGGGAGTGAGCCATCTCAGTATTATAGGGTCTTTGATAATAGCCTATGCTGAATTAGATCCAATGCAGTCTAGTATCAAACAGTGTAGAGGTTCCCGACCAAGATCAAGTGAGATGATTAATGACAATTAAGGCCACAAAATAAAAAATGGTGATCGTCCCCGCCCACGCCTGAAAAATCGACCGACCGTATATATAACTGTTAAAAATGCGTTGCGTGAGCATAGAATTTTCATAGTCAGCAAGATATGAATCAATCTGTACTTTCTGTGGGATAAATGAAAAGATTGTGGAAAAAAGATGGTTGATACTTTTAATTAAAATATTTTACTTCTAAACTTGAAACTTCTAGACCTGTATGATATACTGAAAAAAATATGTAACTTTTTCTTTGTTAACTGCCTACCCACGGATTTGTGTAATCAAAAGGACGACCACCAACTTTTATTTGATATGGCCTAACTGTTCCCCGGACCTCCCTAAAATTTGAAAATATAAACATTATCCTGATACTGCGCTAATCAATCCTTGCCCTATCCTATTAATGCTGAGCGCCAGGATAGGTAGCGACAAGTGTCAATTTTATGTCATCGGTTTGACTTGGCTGGGATTCGAACTCCCAACCTTCCACAGAGAAACCTGCGCTCTACCGATTCGGCCACGACTTCCGGTGGATGGGTGAAGATTCAGGACTGCAAATGATCAACTTTCCATTCTGCAAAACATGCCTCCTTAATTTGCCCGAATTTGTTTTTGCATGCTTTCTGGTAAGTAGGACAGAATTCATTTGACAAGCCTCACAAGGCATTGGCTTACTGATAGTACTAATAGTATTGACGGATATTACTGACAGTACTAACAGTATTCACAGACAGTACTGACGCATTATTGTTTTAACAGGCTTCACAAGATGCTTTCGCAGTGACAGTACTAACACAATAGATCCTGCCAGTTAGGCTGGAAAGTACGCAAATAGAGTAGTTCCACATTCTGCCGATAGATGTCACTAGCTTAACTGGTGTGGTGTAATTCACGTGAAGAGAGCGGCGGTGAAATTCCATAACAAAATTATAAGATAGTTGTCTTTTATATATATTACAAAGGATAAGAGCTTGATGCCTGTTGCGATATGAATATCTGAATATAATCAGGCATTTTATTATTTGTCCATGAATTCTTTACGAAGATATAGCATTTGAAATCACAGGCACTCGAGGAAAGTACCCAAATAGAGTGGTTCCAGATTCTGCCAATAGATGTCACCAGATTAACTGGTGGGGTCTATTTACTCACAGCACTGACATACAATACTACTAAACCAGGCTTCATTAAATCTTGACCCAATTTCACAACCAACAGTATTGACTGACAGTACTGACAGTCAGTACTGACATAGAGGGCTGCTATAACAGGCTTTACCAGGTGCTGGCCCACTGACAGTACCAACAGTTGTTGGTTGTTGTTTTACATCCTAGCAACATCTAAGGTCATATCAAAACGGGTACCGACTTGTGACAGTGCACACTCATGGTGACTTTATAGTGCTGCACCACTCGGAAATCAGGCCGCTGACACCATGACCTGATATCCTGGCACTGAGCTAACCGGTCCTTACCCTATCCTATTAATGCCGAGCGCCAGGCTAGGAAGCGACAAGTATAATCACTATCGATTCTAAAGTCATTGGTTTGACTCGACCGGGAACCGATCTTCCAACCTTCCACAAGCTAGGCCTGCGCTCGGCCTATTAGGCAACCGCGCACGGTCCGACAGTACTAACAACACAGCCTGACTGTTGTTATAACTAGCTTCACAAGATGCGGGCTGACCGACGGTTCTGACAGTACTAATGTTATGTGGTAACAATAATAACAAATAGGACAGTTGTAACTGGCTCCACATTGAGGATGGCGTCGTTAGACCTATCTCAACCGGATCAAGTTAACCTGAGGCGGCGCACGTTTGCTGAAATTAATTTTACATGGTCGCATTTCAAATATCTCCCAAGCTAGTCATTTTAGAGCAAAGTTGATTGAAACTAAAGTAATGTAGATTATAGAAATAATATATTTATCTCAGAAAATGACAAGAGACTCAAAACCATCGGACTATGCAACTTTAAAATATACCAGTTGTTTTGGTGGGTTTTTTTAAATCAGAAATTTCACCAACGAGGAATAATAAAAAATCTCTAAATGCATAAAATGGCAGTGAAAAATAAACATGGATGCATTACGAAATTATCGACTAAAAGATTCCAATTATATACCAAAGTCTTTGTACTTTATAACACACATCTCACTACATATGAAATACCAATTTAAAGAACACTGCAGGCTAAATTGATTCATGAGCTCTAACTACGCAAACTCACAGCCCTTATATTGTTGGTGAGCACCATACCATAGTGCCTCACAATCTTTTGTCCTTCAATCTTTTTTTGTTAGCTACAACTCACTACAACTGTACCAGACATCTCAAAGCATCTTTTTAGATACCCCTCTTAATCTTAGGCAAAGCTTCCTATGCCATCATCATCATCATCATACTGTTGGTCGCAATGTGACAAAGAGTGCTTTTATTTCTTAACCACCACTATTTCGTGTGTTGTGCATTTCATAAAAGCTGCTTGCAAAGTGTTGAAGTGCTACTGGCTTTTGCAAGTTACTAGCAGCACTCTCTCCGGGAGCAAATAGAGGTCTCACACCGGCAAGAACATGTCAAGACAGGTGCAAACTATTTGTCCCTGCAGTAGCTGGCCGGGAGATGTTGGGAGTTCCCTTCATCACCGCCTTTAATGCTGCCATGGAAGCATGGTTTTCTGTTAGGGTTTGCTCCCTTAGCCTTTGGTTCTATCAAGAACCTGTACCACAAGGCAGTGGTTTATAACTTTGCAAGGCAGAGGTGTCAAACTCCCTGAGGTATTTTAGCAGACAGGTACTGCATTACCTGCATTACCCGCATACACAAAGTTATGATCTTACACGTGATCATGCTAATTAGTTGCGATCAAACTTACTGGCCGCTTTAATCTTAAATCTCTGTCTTTCTCCGCGGCATGTGTAATATTACCAGTGCCTCAAGTACCCCAAAAACTGACCTCTCACTTACTGCCAGCTGTGTATGGTATTGCAGAGGTTACACCGCATGATTGGTCTCGGACACAAACAGGAGTCAAAGCCTGCTCCTGCTGCGTCCTGTGCCCTGTGTCCTGTGTCATTAACAACAACCGTCGTCTCTCAATCACTCGCCCCCTTCACACACACACACACACACACACACACACACACACACACACACACACACACACACACACACACACACACACACACACACACATATACACACACTGCCCACGCGCACGACCCACCAACACTCCGCACACACACACAGACACACACACACACTGCTCACCACCCAACCACACTCCCCACATCACGCACATACAAGCGCGCGTGCACAGAAAACCCACACAAAAGCAAAAAGTACACCTACAAAACATAGCCCCAAATATTTACTTACTTGCTTAAATTCTTAGTGCTGCATTAATTGAAGGGTATTGCGTTTATAGCTTCTTTTTTTTTTAGATACATATATATTAGGTTAATCGCTATAATCATCTTAACCCTAGACCAGGTGGGATGGCCAAATGAGTTGAGTATCCCGTGTCCCGTTTTGGTAGATCGTGGGATTCGGACCCTGGTCGAGTCAAACCAATGACTTGAAAATTGATACTTGTGGCTTCCTAGGCAGATTCTCGACATTATTAGGACAATACAAGGACTGGTTGGCTCCGTGTCAGGATAATGTGACTGAGTGGGATATCAGGTCATGGTGCTGATGGCCTGGTCTCCCAGTGGGGCAGCACTATAAAGTCACCATGAGTGCACACTGTCACAAGTCAGTACCCGTCCTGATATGACCTTAGATGTTGCCAGGATGTAACACTCCAACAACCAACCAACTGTGCATGCTCTGACAAATAACTGCGTCTAGTGTGCATGTTATACCCCTGTCACACTATGACGTAACAAGCAAACGTAAGCCTGACGTGATCATGTTTCGTCATTATGTTGACGTATGTTGGGTTATGTTATGACGCCAGAATGCTGTTAGACTGACGTCGAGCTACATCGTGTTATGTCGGCGGGCGTCAAAGTTTTGAACCTGTTAAAAACTTTTGACGTAACTCGAACATAAGGGTTTACGTTCGCCGTACGTTCTGTACACGTTCGGTGAACGTCAATGACGTTAAACGGATGTTAGTCAAACGCTGCTCAGTACGTTCAACTACGTTCCACTACGTTGACCCACATTAAACACGGTGAAAACATCCACGCGGCGTTATGCCTGGTACACACCTACCGTTTGTGTGCGCACACCTCCCGTATACGATCGAAAACTGCCCGTTTCGCCCGCAAAAATCGCTTGGTGTGCGCTCCCCGCGCACACCTAGCGATTGCGATTCGCGCATAAAACTCCGTTTTTAGTGCTAAAAGCGGCCGTTTACGATTGCGATTCGCGATTCGAAAAACGAATCGGCCCGTTTTCAGTTTTAAGCGGGTCGGGTCGAGTCGCGAGTTTTAGTGCGCGAATCCTATATGGGAGGTGTGTACTAGGCATAATGGGAACATCAGGAGAACGTCAGAACATACGTTCAACGTACATTCAACGTTTCGCCACCATGTCATGACGTATATAACGTCACGTAATGTAGTTCTGGTGATGGAATAACATTCATAATGTTCCGTGAGCGTAATGACGTTGTCCTCTCATTGAATGACGGTATCACTACGCTTTACCGACACTACGCTTTCGTCAACTACGCTGCATCCACGTTCAACTTGTGCCCAAATTTGCATACTACGCCGAGAAGTTCAACGTTCTTCACATTCTCCCTATGCTGACATCGTTACATCGTAGTGTGACAGGGCCTTTAGCCGCCTCAACTCAACGACTGTCCGCGTCAGACTGATTGGTACAAGGTCAGAGGCGGCCGGCTCAGTTAACGCTATGCATTATTACTAGACAGCACCAATAGGATTAGTACCAGAACCTCATACCAAAGATCCTTTGATTTCAAATTACCAAATACCGCCCTCTAATTGGAGCTCATAATTCTGTAATTTGAAAGGCACTAAATGCGGCGTGGAAACTGAATGAGACATTTACGGGCATGGTCCCATTACATGAACGCCATCCAGGAAACCTTTCAAACCATAACAACTGTGCGCAATCATTGTAATGGAATCAACGACTCATCCAAAACATGAATACAAAAATCAACCATCTTCAAAATAGATTGCAATCAGTTTTGCAAAGGGGTCCGTTAAGATCTGTGATGACATAATGAAGCAGCAAGGGGTCTTTTATATGCACTTTCCACAGACAGGACAGCATATACCTATGATGAACCAGTTGTGGACCACTGGTTGGAACGGAAAATAGTCCAAACTGCAAATGGATCAACTGAGAAGGATCGATCCGATGACCAACAACTTCAGAAGCGGACACTACCGCCTGAGCTCCGTCCTGCTCCCAGCGTGATTCGGCTTCAGTCCATCCCGGAACTCGGAATACCCATATTAGTTGGATTCAACGGAAGTATAATGTACTTGATATTATGTAATTGGCCCAAGGTAATAAATACCACAGCAGGATGTCATAAAATGGCATTCAAGAGTTCCCCATCCCCTGCCGATACAAACGTTTATAAAAGTGCAGGGTGTGGGAGGTTAAAAATCCATTGGGTCGGTAAAAGTGTAGGCTCGGGCTTTCTATCGACCAGCAGTGGAGTGGGGAAGACCAGTCGTCTGTGACTGGGATTTCCCCTGCTTGGGACAACTAATGTACCAAAAAAGAAAAAGAAGAAAAGAGAGACAAATAAGTGTTCACACTTCCTGTCTACCATTCGCTATAAAAGAAAGAGAGGGGGGGGGGGTATTTGCGCCCCGATAGGCTTCCAGTTCCACCTATGGAAATTGCGAAATGCTCTCTAGCATAACAGTTTCAACTTTCATTTAAATGTTATAACATTGACTAGTATTAATAGGAATAATGTGTCAGACGGGGTGGCCGAATGAGTTAGAGCGTCCGTCTCCCATGTTTGGTAGATCGTGCGTTCGAACCCTGGGCGAGTCAAACCAATGACATAAAAATTGATACTTGTCGCTTCCTAGCCAGGCGCTCGGCATTATTGGGATAGGGCAAGGAGCAGTGGAATGAGGAAGACCAATTGTCCATGATTGAAATTTCCCCTGCTTAAACAACTAATGTACACCCCCCCACCCCCCCCGGCAACTGCAACTTCCCTGGTTACAGTGCATTAAGTATGTTCTTTGTGACTCTCAAAAGTAAATAGGTCTTAAATGGACCAACTCCCCACAGGACCGGGCGCAGTGCCTTACGGGCCTAGCGTGCGGCAGATCGGGAGTTCAGTTCCCGGTCTAGTCAAACCAATGACTGGTTAGCTCAGTGTCAGGATAATGTGACCAAGTGGGATAGCCTGATTTCCCAGTGGGGCAGCACCATAAAGTCGCTATGAGTGCACGCTGTCACAAGTCGTTACCCGTCCTGATAAGTCCTTAGATGTTGCCAGGACGTAAAACTCCAACAACCAACCAACCAACTGCCCACAGGACTGGCCGTTCGTTCCTGTTATGATAGCTGTCTATGTTCAGTTAGTAATTTAACCCCACACCCACGAAAAATATTTGACTTACTCGGAGATTGCAGTTAATTAATGTTGATTAAGCAGGGGGGGGGGGGGGAGGGGAAGTACCAATGGCAGGCAGTTGGTCTTCCTCATTCCACTGCTGGTCGAGTCAAACCAATGCCTTAAAAATTGATACTTGTCGCTTCCTAGCTAGGCGCTCGGCATTATTAGGACAGGGTAAGGACTGGTGTGCTCAGTGTCAGGATAATGTGACTGAGTGGGATACCAGGTCATGGTGCTGATGGCCAGGTTTCCCAGTGTTACAGCACTATAAAGTCGCCATGTGTGCGCACTGTCACAAGTCGGTACCCGTCCTGATATGACCTTAGATGTTGCTAGGACGTAAAACAACAACAAACAAACATTCCACTGCTCTTTGCCCTATAATAACAATGCCAAGCACTGGACTAGGTAGCAACAAGTATCAATTTTTAAGTCGCTGGTTTAACTTGGCCATGGTTTGAATCCAACGACCTGCTAAATGGGGGTTCAACTCGTTCGGCTATCTCGGTTTGCAATGGAATGTAACAAATGTGTAGGTTTTAGTGCGATTAAACTAATCAGGCTAACACATAGATACCTAATTGCAGAGGTAAAATATTATTATTAACAGCTACAGACTGACACAATAGTACATTATTAAATGCTAAAATAGTGTTAATATCGTTATTAAATACCTAAATAGTGTTAAATACGCATTATCAACGATGATATTGTAGTGGTCTGCACTGACCTCTCAGGCAAGTAACCACATAGACAGGTAGGCGTGGGGAGTGTGTTGATATCAGGGAGCCTAGGTGGTGTAATGGTTAGCACACTGGCCCGGAATGCAAAGAGATGTGGGTTCGAGTCCCGCTCTAGGCGCAATATTTCCCATTTTCATCACCCCCACGACACTGGTTGCCGTGACCAGGATCCTGTACAAGCTTTGCGCTGTATGGTTGTTGAACCTACCCTGTGTATGTATGTGTTAGTGCATTGCCTGTATGTATGTAATTGTAAGCATTACAAGACTTACAATTCCAGGGGGACGAGTGTAGTGGTCTGCACTGACCTCTCAGGCAAGTAACCACATAGACAGGTAGGCGTGGGGAGTGTATTGATATCAGGGAGCCTAGGTGGTGTAATGGTTAGCACACTGGCCCGGAATGCAAAGAGATGTGGGTTCGAGTCCCGCTCTAGGCGCAATATTTCCCATTTTCATCACCCCCATGACAATATCTATTAAAATTCCCAATGAGTCACAGTCTGATAAAACATATATATATATATATATATATATAAATTGGGCTACGACGTAGGAGAATAAAAGCCAAGACGAGAAGTGGTGGAAGCCTAGTTTATTTGCTGAGGCCCATCTGGCTGAGCAATAACCGCCCTACCATAGAAAAGTTTAAACTGGCACCGATGTGAGCCTAACAAGGTCTGACTGGCCTATGGCAACATGGTGGTGGCGCCAGGATAGCGCAGCAGGAACCGGCCCGCAGCGAATATGACAATAAATACAGTACGATATTAATAAAACGGAAGCATTAACTGCCAGGATCCTGAAGGATATAGGATAGAGCTCCGCCCCTTTATACTCATAGTAATAAATTATATATCACATAAATTGGGCTACGACGTAGGAGAATAAAAGCCAAGACGCGAAGTGGTGGAAGCCTAGTTTATTTGCTGAGGCCCATCTGGCTGAGCAATAACCGCCAACCCCCAGCCGGCTAAGCCGGCCCAGACCCCAACCACTCCTCGTCTCCCGCCTCCACAGAAGAAAGAGTAGCTACCCGTACATGCCCCGGGTTTAGGGTCAATAGCGCAAACACCCTCAACAGCATACTCGGCAGCATAGGTGGTGCCTGCCGAGGGGTATCCCCCTTCTGGTGCCTAATCCCCTTAAGTGTAGCCTGTACTACATAGTCGTTATATCTTATCAACGGGGAACCGTGCTGGCGCAGGAAGAAGTTCAGCCCTGATAAATAGTTCAGCACGGAACGGTAAGTGAGCGTTCTCGCCAGCCAGGAGGCGTACAGCGCGACCCGTACAGATGAGCAGGGGAGAGGCGCCCTGTCCTCTGAGAATTGATCAATGAAGTCAAAA
>CM059188.1:100855432-100895733 GCA_030323885.1 Branchipolynoe longqiensis | reverse complement strand
CAATGGTCAGCTTGGGGGGCATATAGCTGGTGGCAGAGGTGCCAGAGGCCAGTTGGTCTCAAGAATTGATCTCATATAATATCGACATGAATATATTAATATAATTAGATTACTATTATATTATTATATTAACATCTTTATTCCTTTAATTATTCTATTTGTATCTGGGAGACGAATATATTATATATATATATATATATATATATATATATATATATATTATATAATATATATAGGGCGTATAAAAAGTTATACGTCTATAGGCTGCGGAAAATACACTTTACTTATTTTATTTAATATTGTTATTGCTATGTGATTGTGCTGAATTTCCCATATCTATCTATTACGTGTGCTGCGGATGTGTGCTGCGTCATGTGCTGCGGTCCTGCGCCAGCCTATATAAGCAGCTGCTGGGCGTTTGACTCGTCCCACTCTTCATAATTTTCCCCTATAAAAATATATGTATATATATATACACAGTAAAACCTCTCTAAATCGACCGACCATGGGACCGACTTTAAGTGGTCCATTTAGGGAGGTGGGAGGTTTAGAGAGTTAGAATATCCTTACAGTTGGTATCGTTGGGACCCAAATAAAGCGATCGATATAGGGGAGTGGTCGATCAGTGGAGGGGTCAGTATAGAGAGGTTTTACTGTATATAGTATAGTTATACGAGTCTTACCTTGGTACAGATGATGGATAACTGTTGTTTTACCGAGGTATAAGCCTCGGATAGATGTGGGCTAGGGAGAGGTAAGCACGTCCGGTACCAGCAATCTTAACCTACTTATTGAGGATAAAAATGACTTTCAAACAATGGATACTATTACTTTACCGAAAAGGTACACCAACGGAATAGATGTGGCAGGGTGTGGCGGGAGGGCCCTAGCCCACATCTATCCGAGGCTTATACCTCGGTAAAACAACAGTTATCCATCATCTGTACCAAGGTAAGACTCGTATAACTATACTATTTTACCTCGGTAAACAGCCTCAGGCTAGCCTCAGGCTAGGGAGACCTTTACATAATTCATTTTTATCCTTAATATCATTCTTTCTTATTATTATAACATTCTAAATTTTTGTTCTCACCTATTCTTGTTAGTTGGCGAGAAGACGCTTTGCAACGCCGGTAGGCTTTTCTAGTCGTTTATTATAATGTTTTGCAAACGACTTAGCCGTCTTCCAGCCTGCATGCGCTAGTATTCTTTTCACAGAAATACCAAGCACCCGTGCCTTGGAGACCATGGCTCCTCTAGTTGAGTGGGAAGAGTATTTACTCGTATCCACTCCAGCCAATTTCAACACCGTAATTGTCCATCTGGCAAGTGTGTCTCGTGAAATCGCCTTATGTGGCTTTATAAAGCTCACTAATAGTTGTTGTGATGCACGTAAATCCTTTGTCTTGTATATATAAGCCCGTATGGCCGACACAACACATAATTTCCGATCATTCGGAAAACAGTCTAAGTGAACCGTTGATAAAGGGTCACCTAACGTGTTCGATTTAAGCAATTTTTCTAAATCAAACGTAGCTTGTTGCTTGTCTATTTCTAATCCAGTTAAGGATAAAGCAACAATCGTCTGTCCTCTGTGTCCGGTTACTAACAATAACAGGACCGCGACCTTAAAACCTAACTGTTTTATATCTAACCACGAGTTGTGAGGCCAAGCCTGAAACAACTTAAATACTATAGAAACATCCCAAAACCGACTATACTTTGGTTTTGGAGGATTCCTTTGATAAATTGAACGAAGTAAATAACAAATAACATAATGTTTTCCAACTGTTTCGCCATCAATTCTAGGTAATATAATTGATAACGCACACCTCGCCGCATTAATCGATCCAAAGGAAAGTCCTTCATCCTCTAGAGAACGAAGAAACCGAGCTACTTGTGAAATCTTTGGATTTGTTGGCTTAACTTTCATTAACAAACAATGTACACCCCATTTCTTTAAATAGGTTGTATACATTTTGACAGTTCCTGGCCTCCAGGCATCCGATACTATCCTATCCTCAGTAATTCTGTCCAATCCAAATTGCTGTAGCTGCTTCCTTAGAAAAGGAATGCCAATAGGGGCGTCGTTGACACGTCGCCGTGAACCACTAGCGGTCCGTGGTGCGTCAGATTCCCGAGTTTTCTTGGGAATCGTATACGATCTTTTGCCAGTTGTGAAACTGCTGGCAGCCAAGGTTGCGTGTCCCAATCGGGCACCACCAGTATCGCATGTGTCCCTTCCAAGCCGATTTTTCTCACTACTCGGCTGATAATGCTAAATGGTGGGAAAATATAAAAATAATTATTTTCCCAAGTAATAGCAAACGCATCTACTTTCCAAGCATCCGGTTCAGGATGCCAAGAAACATAACAGGGTAACTTGTTATTATTTCGTGATGCAAATAAGTCAACTTCAGGTGTACCCCATTTTTCACAAACGAAGTTAAACAAAGGTGTAGAGAGAGACCACTCTAAATGGTCATGGAAATTTCTACTTTTATAATCTGCAAGTGTATTTTGTGACCCTGGAATATGCGCTACAGTCAGCCAGACTTGTTGAGCCTGTGCCCAGTTCCAAATCAGTTTAGATAACTGATTGCAAGACTTTGATTTGGTTCCACCCATGTTACGAATATATGCCATGGCAGTAGTATTATCAGTTAGTATTCTAACCTGTGATTTATTTATCTTTACTAAACTACGTAAGCCCAGATAAATAGCACGCAATTCTAGTGCATTAATATAGTCTGATTTTTCATCATCAAGCCATCTACCTCCTGTTGTGACCCCATCTCGATGAGCTCCCCAACCTTCTAACGAAGCATCAGTAGTAATTACTGTATTAGGTTCCGCCATGCGGATTGGATTTGGTGAACTTGCTATATGTTGCATCCACCATCCAATATCCTGTAACCCTTCTTGCGAAATAAACATCTTTCGCTCAAAATTGCCTTTAGTTCGTGTTAACGCTAAATTTTTATCTATTTCTAGCGACTTAATATGGGCCTTCCCATATAACACAGCAGGTGCATATGAGGTCATTATGCCAATAAGAACAGCAACCTGTCTAATTTTTGGCTTTGATAACTTAATAAGCTGAGTCGCTGTAGTCATAAACTTAATTAGTTTTTGTTCTGTTATCGACACTGTAAGGGACTGTGTATCCAGAATAAACCCTAAACATTTGAGTTGTTTTGTTGGTTTAAACACTGACTTTTGTTGATGTACATAAAACCCCAATTTAGTGAGTAATGCACATAAATCCAAAACTGCATTCACACAACCAATTTGCTATAATAAAAGAATCATCTATGTATGGAAACATTATGTGACCCTTCCTCGCCATTACCGAGAAAACAGGTTTAAGCAATTTAGTAAATAAACGTGGCGCACAAGCTAAGCCATTCGGCATGCAGGTAAACTCATAGAGTTGGTTATCCCAAATAAATCGAAGAAATTTTCGGTATTGTTCCATTATGGGAAGCGTATAATATGCATCCTGTAAATCAACACTAGCCATCCACGCATCTGGTGTAATCAGATCTCGTGCCGTATCTAGAGAGAACATTTTAAAATGTCGATATTCCACCCTTTTATTAAGGATTGTTAAATCCAGGATCATTCGAACATCACCATTAGGCTTCGGTCTCGAGAAAATGTTTGAAATAAACTGTCCTGAACAGTGTGTCACTTTTTGTATAATTCCTTTCTCAAAGAATTTATGTACCTGTTTAGTTAGTGCGTCTCGTTCAACTGGTTGAATGTTATATGGAAAAGGTATTATACTTTGTACAGGAATTTGTGTAAAGGGAATTTGAACACCCCTAACTATTTCTATAATTTCTTGGTCACTAGTAATTTTGTGCCACTCAGAAATATGATTACTAATATTACCAGCCACAAAGTTGCTTACAGTTTGTGTGTTTTTAGAGGCTGCAGGGACTTGTAAAGTTTGTGTTTGGACCTCTACTTGGACCCGCCCCTGGGGAAAGGTCTCGACGAGTTGAACCCTCGACCTATTGGCCGTGCGGTGTTGTCGGTCCAGCCTGGGCGAGCGCCCCGGCCCCGAAACCCTTGACCGAAGTTTGAACTCGGTCTGGTTCCTCTGGTGAACCGTCGTGGACGAAAATCCCCTCGTGACTTTTTGAAACGAGGAACTTCCTGTTTCTTCTTGCCATCCATGTTTTTGCCACTCTTGGCTGCAGTCTCTACCTCTTTATAGAGGTATTGTAGTTGACCGCCAAACATCTTGGTATTATCTAAAGGTTTCCCTTTAATCGGCTCTGGAGCAAGATAGAGCGTAAACTCCTTCCCCTCATTATCGGTAACCTTCTTAGAGCGAGCCACTTCTTTGCCAGCATCTGTGCAAACTGACTTGAAGACATTTTCATATCTTCGAAACGACAGGTAATTACCTGCCGCCGCTAGCACTGCAATGCCTTTGTCCATTGTCTTAGCCAAAGACGAGAACTTATTTTCACTCTGCATCCTATTAGCCACAGGAACAATAGCTGTTAGGGTAGCCAACACTGCCTTATGCACTGTGTGCAACACATCCTCAAACTTCTTACGGTCATCCGTCATATTGACATCCCGATCCATTTCTTTAATGATGGAGTTGGGAACACCCTTTATGCCTGTTAACTCATCTCCTAACTTGGAGATAACCTCCGCCGGTTTGAACGTGCGAAAATGACCATTCACGGTCTCGCGCATAAGCGTAGTGGTTTTAACCCGCTTAGCCTTTGGCTTCTCCACCTTCTTAGCCACTTTAGTGCCAATGTCCGCATAGACCCCTTCATATATGGTGTCTGAGTCTGATTCCGTAGAAGTAGACTCAGTGGACGACTCAGAAGAAGAATATTTCCTCTTCCTCTTCTTCTTTTTGGACTTAGTCTTCCGCTTTTTGCGCAAACCAGACTCTGCCCGCTCCTTGGTGAATTCATCACCCGAAGAAATCACCTGTTTCTTCTTCTTCCTCCGTTTAGGAGAAGGAGGAGGAGGAGCCTTAAGCTCCACCGCCGAGTCTGTGTCCAAGAAATCCTCAAATGAATCCTCTTGGACACTCGGCCTACGCCGCTTCCGAGACACAGGCGATTTGGCAGTCAAGATGTGGCTTTCCAATCTTGCAAAGCGAGCCTCCCAATCTGGAGGCGCAGGCACATCAGGCACTGCGTCCTCGTCCGGGTCGGAGAGGATATGCGCCCGGGGCTGTGTCGACGGCCCTGCCGACAACACAGGTGAGGAGTCGTACTCCTCGTCCACTCCACTCGGAACACGCCCCTCGGCTGCTGCTGCACCGCGCTTACTCCGCTTCGTGGCCATCGGGAGCTGAAACAAACATTTTTGGTCAGTCCCGGTATATATATATGTCACAATATGGTTGTTTCAAACTCATTTGGACATCTATTGGTGTTAAAGAACGTGTTTATACCGTTATAACACAGGCGTAATAAGCTAAATTTGTGCGTGGGTTGTGGGTCAAGCCCAAACCTTACGCGGGGTCGGGACCAGTGTATCGGCCCGCCCATCCCTCTGTTCCGCACACTTCTCCCACCTGTGACTACTACGTCAACAAGTTGGAGAAAATGCTACGAAACTCGGAGAAACGCCTGAAAAAGTTTTGTCTAGGGGAGTCTATAAAAGAAACCCAGGAGCATCTCCAACATTACTCTCTATTAGAGTACGAGAGAATTTCCACATGAGATAGGGCGAAACCCACATCTCTACCCATAGTCACACGGTGACCCGGGTGTTGACATAACCGCTAATGACCGGTTTGGTTCCTTCGAGAAACCCACTCGAGTGTTCTATCCTTGGTTGTTTATAACCAAATAACTCGTCCAAATTGGACCAACGAAAGTCTAAACTTTCCATAATGATGCTCTAATGCATCATAATTAAGCTAACCACAGTTTTTATTATACTTACTGCGTATTTGCTTGTATGTAGACTAATTTTGCCGGAGCAACCCAACGACACGTTATCCAGTCGTGAGTTGTATATGCTAATTGCTGGTACCGGACGTGCTTACCTCTCCCTAGCCTGAGGCTAGCCTGAGGCTGTTTACCGAGGTAAAATATATATATATATGAATGTGATCAAAATATGTCAAGACAAATTCTCGCCTTACGAAGATTCGCATGTGATTTTTTGTTCATTTGTTTCTTGTACTGACTTGTGACAGTGCACATTTATGGTAACTTTATAATGCTACCACACTAAGAGACTGAACCGGCTACAACATGACCCGATATCCCAATATCCCAATCAATTACATTATCCTAACACTGAGCAAACCGGTAGCGACAGGTATAAATACATGTTGGTAAGTCATGGGTTTGACTCGGTCGGGGTTTGAACCCACGACCTCTTGCATGGGAAGCCAGCCAGCCGGCGCTCTCACCGATTCCGCCATGTCCTCCGGCAGCCCAGGGGCAGAGCCCGGCTCCTATTATGGTACCCCGTCACTAATCAGACTCCTACCGGCATGTCTGTTCATAAAACTGGTCCCAAGGTCACCAGTAAGCTGGTTGATTGTTGGAGTTTTACATCCTGGCAACATCTAAGGTCATATGAGGACGGGTACCGACTTGTGACAGTGCACACTCATGGCGACTTTATAGTGCTTTCCCACTGGGAAATCAGGGCGCTTGCACCATGGCCCGATATCCCACTCAGTTACATTATACTGACACTGAGCTAACTATTCCTTGCCCTATCCTATTAATGGCAAGCACCAGGCTAGGAAGCGACAAGCATCAATTTGATAAGTCATTGGTTTGACTCGACTGGGAACCGAAGTCTCGATCTCCAGCACGTGAGGCCCACGCTCAACCAATTCGGTCACCACGTTCGGTGGATACTTGAAGCCACTTACACCAACTGATAACTTGGAAACTATAGGTTACCATGAAAATGGCATGGGCACATGGCAAGCCTAATATAATAGTCAGTTGCCTTGATATATTTCCACTGTCATCACCCACTACAACCAAGCAATGTGCACAGCACGGCTCAGATATGCGCTGGGGGAGAGCAGCATAAAGAGCAATTCTTACCAGAGAAACTCTAAAAGCACTAGCAAAAACAACAGTTGGACGGTTGGTTGGTTGGTTGGTTGGTTGGTTGGTTGGTTAGATGGTTGGTTGGATGGTTTGGTTTGAGTGGTTGGTTGGATGGTTGGTTGGTTGGGTTGGTTTGGTTGGTTGGTTGGTTGGTTGGATGGTTGGTTGGTTGGTTGGTTGGATGGTTGGTTGGTTGGTTGGTTGGTTGGATGGTTTGGTTTGGTTGGTTGGTTGGTTGGTTGGTTGGTTGGTTGGTTGGTTGGATGGTTGTTGGTGGTTGGTATGGTTGATGGTTGGTTGGTTGGTTGGTTGGTTGGATGTTGGTTGGATGGTGTTTGGTGGTTGGTGGTTGTTGGATGGTTGGTTGTTGGTGGATGGTTGGTTGGTTGGTTGGTTGGATGGTTGGTTGGTTGGTTGGTTGGTTGGTTGGTTGGTTGGTTGGTTGTTGGTTGGTTGGTTGTTTGGTGGTTGGTTGGATGTTGGTTGGATGGTTGTTGGTTGGTTGGTGGTTGGTTGGTTGGTTGGTTGGTTGTATGGTTGGTTTGGTTGGTTGGTTGGATGGTTGTGGTTGGTTGGTTGGTTGGTTGGTGTGGTTGGATGGTTGGTTGGATGGTTGGTGGTTGGTTGGATGGTTGTTGGGGTTTGGTTGGTTGGTTGGTTGGTTGGTTGGTTGGTTGGTTGGTTGGATGGTTGGTTGGTTGGTTGGATGGTTGGTTGGTTGGTTGGTTGGTTGGTTGGTTGGTTGGTTGGATGGTTGGTTGGTTGGTTGGATGGTTGGTTGGATGGTTTGGTATGGTTGGATGGTTGGTTGGTTGGTTGGTTGGTTGGTTGGATGGTTGGTTGGATGGTTGGTTGGTTGGATGGTTTGGTTTGGTTGGTTGGTTGGATGGTTGGTTGGTTGGTTGGTTGGTTGGATGGTTGGTTGGTTGGTTGGTTGGATGGTTGGTTGGTTGGTTGGATTTGGTTGGTTGGATGGATGGATGGTTGGTTGGTTTGGTTTGGTTGGTTGGTTGGATGGTTGGGTGGTTGGTTGGATGGTTGGTTGGTTGGTTGGATGTGGTTTGTTGGGTGGTTGGTTGTTGGATGTGGTTTGGTTGGTTGGTTGGTTGGTTGGATGGTTTGGTTTGGTTGGTTGGTTGGATGGATGGTTGGTTGGTTGGTTTGGTTTGGTTTGGTTTGGTTGGTTGGTTGGTTGGATGGTTGGTTGGTTGGTTGGATGGTTGGTTGGTTGGTTGGTTGGTTGGATGGTTGGTTGGTTGGTTGGTTGGTTGGATGGTTGGTTGGTTGGTTGGTTGGATGGTTGGTTGGTTGGTTGGTTGGTTGGTTGGTTGGATGGTTGGTTGGTTGGTTGGTTGGATGGTTGGTTGGTTTGGTTTGGTTTGGTTGGTTGGATGGTCGGTTGGTTGGTTGGATGGTTGGTTGGTTGGTTGGATGGTTGGTTGGTTGGTTGGTTGGTTGGTTGGTTGGTTGCTTGGATGGTTGGTTGGTTGCTTGGATGGTTGGCTGGTTGGGGGGAGCGGGACGTAGCTCAGGCAGTAGAGTGTCCACATGTGATGGTGTGGGTCATCCGATTGATCCTGCTCAGTGGACACATTTGCAGTTTGGGCTATTTACCGTTCCAACCAGTCCACAACTGGTTCATCAAAGACTGTGGTATGTGCTGTCCTGTCTGTGAGATGGTGCATATAAAAGACCCCTTGCTGCTTATCAGAAAGAGTAGCCTATGTGGCAGCAGTGGGCTTCTTCCAAATAAATATGTCAGAATGACCATATGTTTTACGCCTAATAGCCGATGATAAAAATCAATGCGCTCTAGAGGCGTTGTTAAATAAAACAAACTTTCTTTTACTCTAAAGCAGGTTCTTCTAAACACATTTGATATAAATTTGCATTCACATATAGAACCCTCTAAACTTAGATATAGAATAAGAGTTACTTTGAATGTCAGTTCTTAATTTATTCATTATTTATGACGGTTCAAAAAAGGTTCATGGGTAGGTTCCAGCAGGCATTGTCAGTCTCAGCACTTGCACCGGATGAAAGATCCGGCTTTTCTAAAAAAAAATTGTGAAAATTCACCGGTAGAGCTTGGAACATACTCCTTTCAAATAATGTAGCGGTGATGAACTAAATCAACAACTGTAATTGATTTTCTCAATCAGCTGACAAAGCCCATACTTGTTGGATTGTCTGATTGGTCAACGCAATGCATCAAACATGAGCAGCTTGAGTTAATGCGGATGCTGAGAACACAAGTGATACCAGGTGTGTGTGCGTGTGTGCGCGTGTGTGTGCGTGTGTGTGTGTGTGTGTGACACACCAACCATTTCGGAAACTCAATAACATTGACCTCATATGCATGAGCCAACGCGACATTCTCGTCGCAAAACACCACTGCGAGAAAAGTGGTGTTCGATGCTATTTACCCGATAAACTCTCAAGAGTCTAAATACCAAGTGATGTTACTGACCATACTGCTTTCAATGTGTCTTCTGGAAACAATAAATTCCATGCTTATCATCAACCATAATGTGCCAATAAATAAAACAACATACACCATTCTCAATCACTCATCGCATTCTCAATAGTGTAAATGACAGAAGTTAAGCATGGCGGAAGACCACTGCCTCGACGCTGAAGAAAGATTTTATTAATATGAAAAAAAATGTTGACCAAAAAAAAAGAAGATTTCTGTAAATAACTGCCAGCATTTGGGACCAGAAGACCTTTACAGAGGCAGTGATAAATATGCTATTCTGAAGAATAAAATATTTACATCTCCTACCCCCCCCCCCCAATTTTAAATAAAACTTAAATGCGTGCCTCAAACCAGAGAGTACAGACGATCAACATGTTCTGACTGGTTTGGATCCTACTATCCTGTATCCTTACTGTAATGCCCAGTAACATCCTTACTGAAACGCCTGTATCCTTACTGCAACACATAGTTAGGGGCCTGCTTCATTATGTTAATTCACTGCCAACTGTTGACAGTTGTTCGGAGCTACAGAGAACACACTGCTATAACTTGTCAGCCCCTGACAACTTGATATCACCTAGTCGGACTGTCAGCAAGGCGAAGGTCACCAGACAAAGATTTATGAACGCTCAAATTTCCCACACTCGTCTTGTAGCCATAAGAATGTCCACTTTTGGTTTTTATTTTTGTTGTTCTTTCTTTTAAAAAAGAAAGAAGTTTAACAATATTGAACAATGTGGACATGTACAAACATTTCTTTAAAAAAAAAAGTGTTATTCACCTGAATACATATTTTGTCAGCGTCGAGGCACTGGTCTTCCAGTCGTTGAAGCGATCACATTTGGTTTGTACATGGTGATGGGGAAGTGGAATGTGCTGCATTGTGTGCGGCACGCCCCATTCTGAGCATATATTAAAGTTGCATAGCCCGATAGTTTTGAGTTTATCATTTCCTGAGATTAATATACTAGGTTAATCGTTATAATCTATCTTACGTTAGTTTGAAGTAACTTTGATTTTAAATGACTATGGACAGTATAAATACAGCCTCAATAAAGAAAAAAATAAAGAAAAATAACGAACTTTTGAGATCTTTGAAGTGTAACCATGAAAAAAGAGTTAATTTTGGGAAGCACCCCAGAACTTTGCAGTAACAGGTTCTATTAAATTGCCTCAGTATTCCGTTCTATATGGCAACAAATGCTTAGTAAGTGCACTAGTATCTAAGTTAGCTATGTCAAATCAAATCTAGATACTTTAGTTTAGAAAATTCGTTGTTTTTATCGGACTATGCAGCTTTAATAAACTATAACACGGCAATCAAGATGAGCCTTACAAAATGAAACCCTAACCTTACCTGTATCAGCAAGTCATGTCCGTTATATTAATGTCTCCTCACAGGTATGATCATCAAATCACTGATATAGTCTAAAGGTAAAGGGCTATTCTCCAGTCTACATGTGCAAAATAAGATCCCCACTATATTTGTAATGCCTCATTTTAACCTACTACTGTCTAGATTGTTCATACCATCGCATCGTCTCATCCATAAATAGTTCATATGCACTATAATTGTTAAGGCCGGAAGACCAGCGCCTCGGTGCTGAAAAAAGATGTTATTCAACTGGAATACAAAATTTGAAGAAAAAAAAAAAATAAATAAAATCAATAACTTATTTCACTGGCAATTCCACTATTACATAACTTAAAGATAGGAAGGCTCATACTAATCTGAAACTCGTCGGTCACACAATTATCGAACTTAGTCATCCACCATGTCATTTGTCGAGGATCACATGTCAAGATTCTTGTCTTCACATTAATGATACATACGCCAATGAAACCATAATATTTTATCAACCAAAGCCGATGTCTACATTTAAACTTATATATAATTTGTATCCACCTTCGGTTAATCAAGGCTTTTATTCGGGCGCTGTGCGCCCGGCGGCATGCACATTGACTGTGTATCATCGGGCAAGAAGCGAACGAGCGAAAGCCCCGATATATTGGGAAAATGAAATGTGATGAGGGCATATGAGTCATGTGAACGATTTAACAAACGAGTAATCAATTACGTTAAAGTACAATAGCAATAGTTAATGATAAAAATATGAGCTAACAGTAGAGGGTAAATTATCAGAAATGTGACATTTAAGTAGGTGTGATCTGTCAACTGCGCGGGTGTCAGTCACTCATTAGATGGTATTCTTTATTTTTTAGTTTAAATGCTTGATTGGTTTTTGGTTTTGTTGATTTTCTGAGGTATTAATTGGTTTATATTATTTCTTCATATAATGAATATTAAGACAATTTAATAGAACCAACCACTGCTACAAGCCATAATACAAGTCTACGTGTGAATCCCAATTATATTTTGCATATTTTCACTTCAAGACTCTCTAACGGTGGCCATTTTTAATCAAAGTTATTCCAAATTAAAGAACAGTTGGTTGGTTGGTTGTTGGAGTTTACACCCTGGCAACATCTGAGGTCCTATCAGAATGGACACGGACTTGTGACAGTGCGCACTCATGGGGACTTTATGTGCTGCCCCACTGGGAGACCAGGCCACCAGCACCATGACCTGATATCCCACTCAGTCACATTATCCTGACACTGAACCAACCAGTCCTTGCCCTATCCTAATAATGCAGAGCGCCTGGCTAGGAAGTGACAAGTATCAATTTCTGAAGTCATTGGTTTGACTCGGCCAGTGTTCGAACCCATGGGTTCGAATCCCACGATCTCCCAAAACGGGATAAGGACGCTCAACTCATTCGGCCATCCCGTCTGATTTAAAGAACAGTAGATCTTAACGATCAACCTGATATGTTTACATTTTAAATATCGCAGAAACTCAATCCATTAGGCACCTTTAATGAGTGCCCGTGAACTATTTTCAGACATTGCAGTGGTAACTAACTACCACGCACACAGAGCCCCAGGCGACCAGACGGGATGGCCGAATGAGTTGAGCGTCCGTCTCCTGTTTTGGGAGATTGGTGAATGCAAACCCATGGGTTTGTGGGTTCTAACCCTGGTCCAGTCAAACCAATGACTGAACAATTTATACTTGTCACTTCCTACCCATGTGCTCAATATTATTTGGATATGGCAAGGACTGGTTGGTTCAGTGTGAAGATAATGTGACTGAGTGGGATATCAGGTCATGGCTCTGGCAGCTTGGTTTGTTCTTTGTTTGTTGTTGTTTTACATCCTAGAAACATCTACGGTCATATCAGGACGGGTACCGACTTGTGACAGTGCGCACTCATGGCGACTTTATAGTGCTGCCCCACTGGAAGACCAGGCCGCCAGCACCATGACCTGATATCCCACTCAGTCACATTATCCTGACACTGAGCCAACCAGTCCTTGCCCTGTCCTAATAATGCCGAGTGCCAGGCTAAGAAGCAACAAGTATCAATTTTTAAGTCACTGGTTTGACTCGACCAGGGTTCGAACCCACGACCCCAAGATCTACCAACACGGGAGACGGACGCTCTAACTCATTGGGGCCATCCCGGCTTGGTCCCCCATTGGGGCAGCAATATAAAGTCGCCATGAGTACGCACTGTCATAATTCGGTATCCGTCCTGATATGATCTTAGATGTTGCTAGGACGTAAAACAACAAACAAACAAACAAAACAGCCCCAACCGGCGCCATAATGATAATCAGCCAGCGTTCACCGGAAGTTGATCAACAGTGCGCCAATAACTCCTCAGGTGGCGCCACGTGGATTGGCTATTAATAACACTCCACCGGTTGCAAGCCTTACTTCAGGGGAGTGCCAACATTTTCAACTATCAAATTGAAACTTCTTTGATGCGAGCAACTTTCTTAATCATTATCAACACCTCTTTTTTTGTAAGCTTTAACCCAAAAAAAGGGCACTGATTTGATTCAGATGTGGGCGGTTTTCACGGCTCTCCCCAACATCACCCCACCCACCCCCACCCCCACACCCAGCCTTTTAATTACCCACCAAACACCCAGTGGCGCCCGTGAACGCTTAATGCACCCCCCCCCCCCTCCCCCCACACCTTCTGAGCCAGACACTATCTTATTAAACCAGAAATGATGGCTGACAACATCATGCAATATTTTTAATGTGTCATTTTGGCTTTGGACGTGGGCAATGAGATTCAATAGCGGGTACCAATTAACAAAACGTCAACAAGAGTTTGTCTATTAGTTTATAACGCAAGCTCATATATTAGAGTGCCTGACAGAGAAGAGAGGAGGAGGCTTAAAAATTTTTTTAATTATATTTTGTTATTAAATTTAAAAGCCTTCCACTCACTCCTTACACCATGTAGAATGGCTAAAGCTCGAATCTGTGGTTGTGTAGGCAGGCTATAGTGAAATCAATACAGACAGAGAAAGGAAGAGTATAAAGTGTGAAAGAAGAGAGATAGTCAAGCCCTCTGGTTTATTATTTATATGGTACATGGATTCATGGATGCAGTATAGAGTATCACCCCACCCTATTCCCCCAATGGGAAACAAGCATTCTTAGCTCTACCAATACGTATCCAGCATTCCTGGTCCCCATGGTTACCAGTGATCTGCCCACCACCAACAAGCTGTGTGGCTCCCCTGGGGTCAAATGTATGAACAACTTTTTATCGGCTCCGGTGTTAAGGGCGGCCGCCGGGTTAGCTAACGCCGGTGTTGGAATATGTGTCACGGGAAATGTATGTGGCCAAAGCGCAGCTTGGTTAGCTAACCGATGCGTTATTTATAGATTTGGGGAACCCCTCTGAGCCTATTGCCGGCGAGCACCACAATTTAACAATATCGCCACCGATGCGGTGGCGGCGGCGTTAATATCGTGTCGATTTTAGGATTAATTCAATGAAATTTCACGTTTTGAGTATGTAATTCTGTTAAATATGATCGCATTGAATAGATTTGGGCCCAATCGGTACCTAACACTGCCGGGCACCAGCGAGCCTTGTGCTGAGGCTGTTGCCGGCGAGCACCGCTATTTCCGGATCGGCGGTGGCGGCGTTAATATCGGTTCGATTATTAGTTTAATTTGACCAAAATTTGGCGGCGGCATTAATATCGCTTCGATTTTAGGGTTAATTTGATCAAATTTCACATTTTGAGTATGTAATTCTGTTAAATATGATAGCATTGAATAGATTTGGGCCTAATATATAGCCACCGATATGGCGGCGGCGGCGATTTGTTTTGTTTAGATTTGACAGTATGAAGCCGCCGATGTAGCCGTGGCGTTAATATCGCTTCGATGTTAGGGTTAATTTAATCAAATTTCACTTATTGAGTACGTAATTCTGTTAAATATGATAGCATTGAATAGATTTGGGCCTAATTGGTCCCTAACACCGACGGTAAACTTGATATGGCTTGGGGTTAGCGTGGATGATGTTAAGCTCGCGGTGTTTGCCTAACACTGCCACATACATTGCGACTTTTTGCTGCTAAACCAGAAATTCCGTCCAAAACCAGTTTTGGCTGGCGAACACCGACACATACATTTGGCCCCTGGCCACCACCTGCCTTGAGCCTGAGTGTGGTGATCCTGACTAGCAGAGGGAGGGGGGGCAGGGGGTAGGCTCTGAGTGCCCCTTACACACAGCCCTGCCAGCACCACTATGTCTATTTATATCTCAATCAGGCACCACCAGCACCTACATATACACATACATGCACATGGTCACGTATACCCGAACAATAATAGAACATTTGCATTCCCCCACCAATGCTGTAAATCGGAATATTTTACAACCAGGGCCTATATATATGTGTCCGGGTTAGCGGTCGTAACCCTGTGTGGTGCGGATTTCCCGGGTTAGAGGCGAAAACTGCGTATGTATGTGTCGGGGTTAAACTAACTCGGCGAGCGTAAAGTCGCCTGCAACTAACCCCAAGCGAAACCAGGGTTAAAGGTGGGGTTAGGCACCGATTATGCCCAAATCTATTCAATGCGACCATATTTAACAGAATTACATGCGCAATAAGTGAAATTTTATCAATTTAACCCTAAATTCGAAGCGTTATTAAGGCTACCGCCGCATTGGCGGCGATATTAATAGTTATATTTTCGAATCGACGAACGTAAAGTAAACAAATCGCCGCCGCCGCATCGACATCGCTTTCCATACTGGCGGCGGTGGCGGTTTGTTTACTGTACGTTCGTCGATTCGAAAATATAACTATTAATATCGCCGCCAATGCGGCGGTAGCCTTAATAACGCTTCGAATTTAGGGTAAAATTGATCAAATTTCACTTATTGCGTATGTAATTCTGTTAAATATGATAGCATTTAATATATTTGAGCCTAATATATGGCTACAAACGCAGAGGGATTTTCCAAATCTATAAATAACTGAAACGTTAGCTAACCCGCGCGCGCTTTGGACCCATACATCCCCCATGACACATTTGGAACCCCGGGGTTAGCTAACCCGGCACCCTCCTTTAACCCCGGTCCGGTTAAAAATTGGCTCATACATATGGGCCCAGTCTACAGAATTACGCACCGAATTAGATTATTCCTGGCACTGTGATAAAGGCTGGCTGTAAACCTATCTGAGAGTCTGTGTTGTGTGATAAGGAATACCCGACATGGCTGTGTGTCTGACTCGAGGACGAGGCTAATTATGTCCGTAAACACACACGCACACATCTGTGTAGGTACAGCGTTTCGCATTGACACCGGCGAGCTTGTCAGCGCAACGTTATCTGTGAAGAGTGCCCAACTAACCAGACCACAAGTCTCACCCACTCAAAGACAGATTCACTCACCCTGCCTTGCGACCGGGCGCGGTGGCAGAATTGGTAGAGCATGGGCCTCACGTGTGGGAGATTGGGAGTTTGGTTCCCGGTCGAGTCAAAGCAATGACTTATAAAATTGATATTTGTTGTTTCCTAGCCCGGCGCTCGGCATTAATAGGATAGGGGAAGGACTGGTTAGCTCAGTGCCAGGATAATGTGACTATGTGGGATATCAGGTCATTGTGCTGGTGGCCTGGTCTCTCAGTGGGGCAACACATAAAGTCACCATGAGTGCGGATAATGTGACTGAGTGGGATATCGGGTCATGGTGCTGGTGGCCTGAAATACCAGTGGCGCAGCACTATAAAGTCGTCACGAGTCAGTATCCGTCCTGATATGACCTGGACATAAAACTCCAACAACCAACAAACGAACCCTGCCTTACTCCAATGGGGACCTTTCAGTTTGCATGACTCTCTCGTCAGATGGCACACCATGCCAGTCTCTGTATGCTTTGCTGCGGGGTGAGTGGGTGTGGTGTAGGCATGTGTGGTGGGGGCGTATGTTTGTGTGTTGGAGGTGTAGGGGTGTGTGTGTGGATTTAGGGGTGTGTGTGGTGAGTGGGTATCGTGTGGTGGGTATGGTTGGGGTGTAGGTGTGCATGGTGGGTGGGTGCGTATGTTAGTGTGGTGGGTGTGTTGTGGAGGTGTAGGGGTGTGGTGAGGATTTTGGTGTGTGTGGTGGGGGTGTATGGGGATGTATGGGTGTATGGTAAGGGTGTGTGGTGAGTGGGTATGGTTGGGTGGGGTGTAAGGGTGTGGTGGGGTGGATGGGTGTCGTGGGGGATTAGGGATGTGGTGGGGGTGTAGGTATGTGGTGGGGGTGGTGGGTGTTGATGGTGTGTGTGGTGGGGGTGTAGGTGGTTTGTGGTGGAGGTGTAGGGGTGTCTTGCAGAGCGGCACCTCACAATCTTTAGCATCCCTAAACCCCACCACACACCTACACCCCACCACACACCTAAAGCCCTAAACCCCCACACACACCTATACCCCCTACACCCCACAACACACACCTATACCCCCAGTACCCCTTACACCCCCACCACACACCTAAACCCCCACCACACACTTACACCCCCACCACACACCTACAACACCACACACCTACACCCTCACCAACAACACCACACCTACACCACCACACACACACCTACACCCTCACTACACACACATACACCATCACCACACACACCTACACCTCAACCACACACACATACACCCCCCACACACACCCCCACTCCACCACACACACCACACCTACCACTCCCACACATCCAACAACCCCCACCACATCCCTAAACCCCCACCACACACCTACACCCCCACCACACACCTACACCCCTACCACACACCTAAACCCCCACCACACACCTACACCCCCACATCTACACCTACACCCCCACCACACACCTACACCCCACCACACACCTACACCCCCACAACACACATACCTACACCACCACCACCACACACCTACACCCACACCACACACCTACACCCTTATATCCAACCATGATGGCCGACTTGGACTGGGAACGGGTGTTGCCACCAAGTGTATAGCGAGAGAAATTGCTTATGAAAGGTCCCGATTAGCGGAATGCCCGATTTGAACCAAACCGACGAGCCAACTTGTTGGTTCCTCTTCAACACTCTCAGCTGCCGGACATCTGCTGATGATTGACAATAACCAAACTTACTAGGGTCGATTAAACTAAAAAAACAGAAAATTGGCGCAACCTTAGATTGCTAAAAAAGCTGCATAGTCCAATGAAAACACACTTTATTTAAGTAAAACAATTATCTAGACTTGAACCTATGCATCCAACTTAGATACTGGTGCATTTATTAAGCATTTGTTGTTGCATAGAAAAGAACACTCAATCGATGTAATAGAACCTGTTACTACTGGAGCCTATGGCGTCAGAGTTTTGACGTGCTTGCCAAAATTAATTTAGCATGTTTGTACTTCAAATATCTCCAAAGTTAGCCACTTAAAATGAAAGTTACTTTAGAGTAAAGTGAGCTCGATTATAATGATCAAACTAATACATTTATCTCAATAAATGATTGAAACTCAAAACCATCGGACTATCCAACTTTAAGTAGGGAGATGTTAAAAGCATGCATTAATATGCTATCGTATATTTGCAGCAAGATTATCCACTAACCCCACCACCCCCACCACCATCACCACTACCTACTTTAAGTAGGGAGATGTTAAAAGCATGCATTAACATGCTATAGTATATTGACAGCAACATTACCCAGTGGGGATATCGACTCATGTGTCCTTGCAACATTCCTTCTAATAGTTGCATAATTAAATTAAAATGTAATAATTAAATTAAAATGTAATATCCCCTCCCCATCACTACCCCCCACTCCTATCACCACCACCACCACCACCAGCCTCCATCACCATCACCACCAGCACCAGCACCTCCGCCACCACTACTACCAACCCCACCTACTAACTACTCACTACTAACCCCATCAGCACCATCATCAACTCCACCACCACCACCACCACCAACCCCACCACCATCACCACCACCACCAGCACCATCATCAACTCCACCACCATCACCACCAACCCCACCACGTTCATCACCACCATCATCATGTTCTCCATCACCACCACCACCATGTTCACAACCACCACCATGTTCACAACCACCACCATGTTCACACTCACCACGTTCACAAGAACCATGTTCACCACAACTACAACAATGTTCACCATCACCACCACCACGTTCACCACAACCACAATGTTCACAAATACCACAATGTTCACCACCACCACGACCATGTTCACGAACACCACCATGTTCACCACCACGACCATGTTCACCACGACCATGTTTACCGCCACCACGTTCACCACAACCACCATGTTCATCATCACAACCACAATGTTCACCATCACCACATTCATCCCAACCACCACGTTCACCACCACCACAATGTTCACCACCACCACCATGTTCACAACAACCATGTCCACCACCACATTCACCACAACCACCATGTTCACCACCACCATGTTCACCACCACCATGTTCACCTCCACCGTAATGTTCACCACCACCATCACCATGTTCACCATGTTCAAAGACGGGCCACTCCCCACCGCTGTTTTATTTTATGTATTCAATATTAATACACTTCCCTCTACTCCATTACACGCAACAAAAGTAATGCATAACCCATCTACATTTTTGTGAATTTTGTTCCCACCCTGGAGGAAAGGGGTCGTCTATGAATACGCACCCTTAGATGGCATCAAGTACATCAGAACCCACCCCCTCACAATCTTCACACCCACAGATACACATGATGTTAAGGGACCAGGAGAGGTGTAAAATGCACGTGGCATGTGCAAATAATCTCCATCCCATGTGGCTCTTATTTGCAGACAGAATTGTTCTTAGGTTGGCAGCTGGGGCTAGGTCTAAGTGAAGTTAGAGGCTATGAGCTGAGGTTGAGGGCTCTGCCTGAAGGTTGGTTGGTTGTTGGGGTGGTATGTCCTGGCAACATCTAAGGTCATCAGGACGGGCACGGACTTGTGACAGTGTGCACTCATGGCGATTTTATATTGCTATCCCACTGGGAAATCAGGTCGCTGTCACCATGACCCGATATCCCACTCAGTCACATTATCCTGACACCGAGCTAACCAGTCCTTGCACGTTGCTATTAATGCCGAGTGCCAGGCTAGGAAGCGAAAAGTATCAATTTTATAAGTCATCGGTTTGTTTGTTTGTTGTTGTTTTACGTCCTAGCAAATTCTAAGGTCATATCAGGACGGGTACCGACTTGTGACAGTGCGCACTCATGGCGACTTTATAGTGCTGTCCCACTGGGAAACCAGGCCGCCGGCACCATGACCTGGTATCCCACTCAGTCACATTATCCTGACACTGAGCACACCAGCCCTTGCCCTGTCCTAATAATGCCAAGCGCCTGGCTAGGAAGCGACAAGCACCAATTTTCAAGTCATTGGTTTGACTCGACCAAGGTTCGAACCCACAACCCCACGATCTACCAGCACCGGAGACGGACGCTCCAACTCATTCGGCCATCCCGTCTGGTCGGTTTGACTGGTCTCCCAGTGGGGCAGCACTATAAATTCGCTATGAGTGCACACTGTCACACGACAGTACCCATCCTGATTTCTTTGGTTTGTTTTGTTTTTGTTTAACGTCCTAACAACATGTAAGGTCATATCAGAACGGACGCATCCTGATATGACTTTAGATGTTGCCAGGAAGTAAGACTCCAACAACCAACCAACTGAGGGCAAGAGATTAACAGCTACAGACTGTAAACTGGAGACTGTCGACTTGGCTGGATGCTGGGTGGAGACTATGCAGAGGCTGGATGACTATGGGGGTGGGGTCTTGCGTTGAGTGATGGGCAAGTAGGGTTGCGGTGAACTGAGGGCTGGGTAAAGTGCGCAGAGGAACAAGCCGGTGTGTGAAGAGCTGCAGGCGGCTGTACCATGGGCGGAATGCAATCTCCCACGGGTCACCGGCGTCAGATTGCCATTTCCGCCCTGTTTACTCAGCTGTGGAATTATCCAAGTTGCCGGAATCTAGATGATAGCCGAGTGACCACACGCGTGTTGCATAGTCCCCGCTGTTGATAAATGAGTCGGCGAACTGCTGTGAAATGAGTCAGCAGGTGGTTGCGAAATGAGTCGGAAAAGGTGTGTGTGAAATGAGTCAGCAGATGACTGCGAAATGAGTCAGCAGGCTGCTGGGAAATGAGTCAGCAGACTGCTGCTAAATGAGTTTTCAGAATATGCAAAATCAGCCCACAGACTGTTGGTAACTGAGTCATCAAACTGCTGTGAAATGAGTCATCAGATGACTGTTAAATGAGTCAGCAGAGGCTGGTAAATAAGTCATCAGACTGCTGTGAACTGAGTCAGAAGACTGCTGTTAAAGGAGTCAGCAAACAGCTGCAAAATGAGTCAGCAGACGACTGTGAAATTAGTCAGCATACTCCTGCTAAATGAGTCAGCAAATTGCTGTTAAAGGAGTCAGCAGATATCTGTGAAATGAGTCAGCAGACAACTGTGAAATGAGTCAGTGGAAGATTGCGAAATAAATCAGCAGACGACTGTGAAATGAGTCAGCATACTGCTGCTAAATGAGTCAGCAGATTGCTGTTAAAGGAGTCAGCAGATATCTGTGAAATGAGTCAGCAGACAACTGTGAAATGAGTCAGCAGAAGATTGCGAAATGAATCAGCAGACGACTGTGAAATGAGTCAGCAGACTGCCGTTAAATGAGTCAGAAAATGAGTCTGAAATGAGTCAGTAGACGGCTGCAAAATGAGTCAGAAGATGGCTGCGAAATGAGTCTGCAGATTGCTGCGATTGAGTGTACCGACTTCTGCTGTGAATTTGTAGGTTGTGTAGAATATAGCCGCATAAGACGTCTATTTGTAATGGATCTGCAGCTTAGTGTTATATGAGTGTGCAAACTGCTTGATGACTTCAGCAAACAGCACTCGCAACTAGTCGGTGGGTGGGGGGAGGGTTTGAAGGGGCGGGGGAGAATGTGCAGAACATTTGACTGGCTGTGATGCTACCTCATCGAAACTGCTTTTCTCCGAACAAAAGTAAAAGTGGTGGTGGTAGTGCTGCTGTGGCGGTATCATAGATAGAGGAAGCGACTAAGTGATTAGATTATCAGCCAAAAAACAAGGACAAGGAACATGGTCATGTCGAGTGGGGACCTCTGGAAACAGATAGATAGCCCGGTACGGAACACAGCCAAAACAGTGTTAGAGCAAGGCTGTGATTGTAACAAAAGGCGATTAGCTGGATGAAGCGAAGGGAGTTCTAATGGTCCATTACCTGCAGTCTGAGTGCATAGTGGCGGTGCCCAGGGAGCATGACACAGCCAGTGCCAGTCAGACGCTCCCCAGGTGGTGGCACCAGCACAGGTTCAGTGTTAGCAACAGTCTGCCTGCCTTTTTATGTATTTGCGTTGTTCCCTAGGAATAACATAGTTGGTTTCCGCATTACAATGGTGACAATTAATTCTTCTTTTTTTTGGGTAGCAATACAAATAGCTATTGTTGTCTCTGTGTGTTAAGTATTTTAGCAATACTACAGGTATTTAATCTATCCCCACAAAATGTATCTAAAGTATGCTTGTATGATTTTGTACTAAAGGAAAGTGTGACAATTTACACCTCGACACCATCCCATTTAAGTCAACTTTGTTTCAACTCTTTTTTAAAACATTTTCTTGTAAGACCGTAATAAATCAAATATCTTATTTGAATGTGTTGTGTATGTTAAAATGACCTTCCGGATGTCCGTTCAATGTTACACGAGTGATTTTACCATATTGCTCAATTTGTATAAGATAAAAATAAAAAAGTGAAAGCGTTTTCTTTTCAACTCTGACATGTTTATGCATAGCATGTAAATGCGGATTCTGCTATTATTTGGAATGTTTCTTGCTACTGCTATGGAAGGTTTCCACTTTTGGTCTCCATTTCACACTTTAGTTGCCACTTTCAGAGAATGGCCCATCTACTTATCCATTGGTTATATTTGTAGGCTATAAACATGTACAACACCTCGTATTGCCTCCCAAACTCTAACCCATCAAAATACTAACTTTGTTTTGCCTGTTGGGATTTTATGTCCTGACAATTTCTAAGGTCATATCAGGACAGATGCCGACTTGTGACAGTGTGCACTCATGGCGACTTTATAATGCTGCGCTACTGGCAGACCAGGCCGCTGGCACCATGACCTGATATCCCACTCAGTCACATTATCCTGGTGCTGGTGCTAGCGAGACTGTTTAACTTTGGTAATCGGAGGAGAACCAGTGTTTTCAACATGATATTTATGGTATTAATATGGCTAGCCCAGCGATTAGTGAGGTAGGCCATCGGGTGGTGGCGCCACCGGTAGCGGTTGGCAAATAATCAGGTAGAATGATATCAGATCTTCCCTGCATTTATACCCGCATAATTCGCTATACACACCAAGTAAGTTATCAATTTATTTTCCCACAAGTCTAACACGCAATGCTGTCGGATGAATCAGTATGAGAAATCGTAGGTTGTGTAGAATATAGCTGCATATACTGTTTTGTTTCCCTGTTGAGTTTGACCTCCTAGCAACATCTACGGCATGTCACGACGGGTACCGACTTGTGACAGTGCACACATATAGTGACTTTATAGTGCTGTCTCACTGGGATATCAGGCCACCAGCACCATGAACTGATATCCCACTCAGTCACATTATCCTGACACTGAGTTAACCCAGTCCTTACCCAGTCCTTACCCAATCCTAGTAATGCCAAGTGCCAGGCTAGCGACAAGTATCAATTTTCTAAGTCATTTGTTTGACTCGACTGGGATCCGAACACCCGACGTTCTACACAGGAACCCTGTGCTCTATCGACTCAGCCACCCCGTCCGGTGTTGCACACACTTTTGATAGCTTTAATTGTTCAATTTTCTTTTAGCAAATAACAGAAAAGAAGCGCTGCTAATACTGGATGAAACTGACCCGAAGAGGAAAATCAAATAAAGTCGGTGCAAATAGTGTAGCTGGAGGTATTGGTTCTGGACAGCAGACTCCAACCCAGCTGGTGGGGGCTGGGGGTGGGGCGTGTGTGAGGGAGGGGGGAGGGGGGCACGGTCACCTATCGCCTCTACCCCCGGCTGCCAGCACACCTCCCCCGCCCCACCAACACTCTATTCCTCTCAGCGCCCATTAGTGGTCAAAATATATTGGGGTGGGGGTGGGGGTGGGGGTGGGGGGTGGGGGTGAGTGATGAGTGGGCGGGATCTAAACATGGACAGCCACAAAATAAGATTCGGTTGGTTGTTGGAGTTTTATGTGCTAGGAACATCTAAGGTCATATCAGGACAGGTACCGACTTGTGACAGTATGCACTCATGGCGACTTCATAGTGCTGCCCCACTGGGAAATCAGGTCGCCAGCACCATGACCTGATAATGATATCCCACTCAGACACATTATCCTGACACTGAGATGACCAGTCCGTGCCCTATCCTATTAATGCCGACCGCCAGGCTAGGAAGTGACAAGTATCAATTTTATATGTCATTGGTTTAACTCGACCGGGAATGGAACTCTCGACCTTTCGCACATGAAGCCCATGCTCCACCGATTCTGCCAACGCGCCCGGTCACAAAACAGGAAGATAAATAGGAAATATTGCAAATCATTGAAGATCATTGCATATATAGTCTGTGTCGTGGGATTGAGCATCCTAGCAACACCTCCGGTCATATCAGGACTTGTGACAGTGCATGCTCAATGATAACTTTACTAAGTTTATAATTTCACCTGAGGTCAGTGCACCTCACTACACTTGTACCCACCAGACGGGATGACTGAACGAGTTAGAGCGTCCGTCTCCCGTGCTGGTAGATCGTGGGTTCGAACCCTGGTCGAGTCAAACCAATGACTTAAAAATTGATACTTGTTGCTTCCTAGCCAGGTGCTCGGCATTAATAGGATAGGGCAAGGACTGGATGGCTCAGTGTCAGGATAATGTGACTGAGTGGGATATCAGGTCAGGGTGCCGGCAGCCTGGTTTCCCAGTGGGACAGCACTATAAAGTCACCATGAGTGTGCACTGTCACAAGTCGGTACCCGTCCTGATATGACCTTAGATGTTGCTAGGATGTAAAACAACAACAAACAACACCAATTGAAAGTGTCATACCTACAACTAGAAATACACAGGTAGCTCTCCTATAGTGCATACACAGGGATGGTTCAACATTACAGCAGTTAGCTTGTTCAGTATCCTGGTCATGGAACCAATGTTGTGGGGATTTGTGGTTGCTATTTAAAGCTGCATAGTCCGATGAAGCAGCAAATTTTCAAAACCAAAACAATCATCTAGAATTGATTCTATATACCTAACTTAAAGTTGCATAGTCCGATGGTTTTGAGTTTCTGTCATTTTCTGAGATAATCTACCTTACTTTAGTTTGAAGTAACTTTTACTTTAAATGGTTAACTTTTGAGATATTTGAAGTGAAAACGTGCAAATTTAATTTTGGCAAGCTTTAATAAGTGCAGCAGTATCTAAGTTAGATATGTAGAATCAAATCTAGATAATTGTTTTGGTTTTGAAAATTTGATGTTTTCATCGGACTCAATCAATCAATAGTTCCGTCCTCTAGTCGAGGGTTGGATGCAATGGTTCTCCACTTGTCCCGATGTTGTGCTGTTCTGATAGACTGTGAATAATTCAAGACTGTCCACTGTGAAATATTTGTAAACCATGATGTTCTTGGTCTCCCTCTCCCTCTGCTGCCATTTACCTTCCCTTCCAACAATGTACGGTATATTGAACTCTGACGAATGATGTGGCCAAAATAAATAAGTTTCTTTGTCTGTATAGTGGCAAACAAGCTTTTCTTATTTTTAATTTTTCTGAGAACTTCTTTGTTGGTGATCTTCTTTGTCCATGATATTTTCATCATCCTTCGATAAGTCCACATCTCAAATGCTGCTAAACGTTTGTACATTTTCTTAGAGATTGTCCATGTCTCAGCCCCATACATTAGAGTAGACCACACATAACACTGAAGAATACGCTTCCTTGTTTGTATTAATCATCGGACTATGCAGCTTTAAATACTGGTGTTCTTATTAAGCATTTGTTGCTACATAGAAGGGAATACTGAGGCAATGTAATAGAACCTGTTGCTGCCGAAGCCTTTGGTGTCAGAGTTTTGGCATGCTTGCCGAAACTAATTTGACATAATTGCACTTCAAATATCTCAAAACTTAGACATTTAAAATAAAAGGTACTTCAAACTAAAATAAAGTACACTATAACAATCAATTTAATATCTTTATCTCAGAAAAATTACAGCAACTCAAAACCATCGGACGATGCAACTTAAAGGAACCATTGAACCTAGCCTGGGATTCAAAAGAAGTGGCCAGGCATGTGATTGGGTGCAGGAAAAAAAACCTGAACTTTTTCTTAGGTTATCGTGGGGACACACAACATCCCACTGAGTCGCGAGATCGATGCAAATAGTGTATTTCAGAGGTGTTTCGGTGGCCAGGGGAAAAAAAGGAATTTAAAAAAAATCTGAATTCCGGTTTCGGCGGCTAGAAAAAAAACGGAATTCCGGTTAAAACCGGAGAAACCACATGCCTGAGTGGAGTGGCATAAATGTGATACCATGTTTAATCCTCAGCCTGTGTCACCTATGTGCATCTGCCAGTCGTTGACATGAAGGAAATCACCACCACGATCCTTACCTGCAATGAAAAGAAAATAGACGTAATATGAATTTCAAATTGATGTGTTAAGCTTTATTCTATGCTTTATTTGGAAGGGGAGAGTCAAAATTGGCTTGTTAGTGCACCGTGCACCAATTCTCTTAAAAGTGTAACACCTGTTGGTTTGGTTGGTTTTTGAAAGTTTATGTCCTGGCAACATCTAAGCTCATATCTGGACGGATACCAACTTGTGACAGTTCACACACATGGTGACTTTATAGTGCTGCCCCACTGAGCGATCAGGCACCCGGTGTAATGTATGTAGTTGTACGAACGCCCCCAGCATAATACCGGACGACGTCATGACTAGTAGTTCTAAATAAAGTCAGTTACATTACAGAACTCACGGTGTTAACACGTCTTTTACATGGTGTCAGATGTGGAGGCAATGGTGCTTTCAAGCCCATTGCTTCTGGTGGATACCGGGCAACAGCACCCCGGGCACCAACCAACATATACTACAAGTTCCTTGTACCAGGATCAACAACCTGGACACAGAAAAATTAACAAGTATTTGAAGTAGCTGCAGCGCACCAGGCCGCCACTCCCCGGACACCAACAGGAGCAGCAGTGACTTTAATGTGACAAGTGACAAGATAATGTACAGATGCCTGGAAAGATGGCACACAGATGCACGGATGCCTAGAGGCACGGACACGACTGCACAGATGCCAAGAAGCATGGATGTACAGATCGTCGGCGGGAACGAACGGCTGTAATGAAAACGGCCGGAATGATGGCGTGCAGGACGTCACCCCATTGCTCATAGTGAATAAAAGACAATACAATGCACAGATGCCTGAGAAGATGGCACACAGATGCACAGCTGCCTAAGGGAAGAGACATGGATGCACGGATGCCAAGAAGCAAGCACGGATGCACAGATCTTCGACAGAGACGAACGGCTGAAATAAAAACAGCCAGAATGAAGACGCGCAAGACGTCAGGCAAGCTAAGCAACAGGCAAGGCAACGAGATTCATCGAGAAGTAAACACGGAGCGCCGGGAAGAAAGCACTGGACGCCAGGCCACTTGAGGCACGTGAAGAACATTAAATGTGACTTATTATGAGTTGTGAATTGACATAAGATGGATTATGAGACAAGACAAAGTAAAGAAACAATTATTTAAAATGTATAATTATATTATTAACATCCACATGAAAATATAGGTCTGCTGATTTCCGAACACCCCCAGGACGGAGCAAAGCCACGTCACAAAAGAATGTAGTTCAAATTGGTGAATGCGACAAAGTAGCAGTTAGGAGTAAGCTTTGTTAAAGCTGCATACTCCAATGAAAAATGTATTAATGATAATACCATATAATGCTTATACTGTAGCGCGTATAAATCACTAATGCATGTCCTAATAATTTAGACAAAAAAATTTTTAATTAAAAAAAAAAAACATGTATGGTTCCATCATTTAATATTGCTATGGACTAGTTGTTAATGATGGAAATATAAAAACTTAAATATTGGTTATATAGAAACCGGACTAAGCCAAGTATGCTAAACCTACCAAAAGATACTGATATTTGTAATGTTGAATTTAATGTCATATACATTTGTAAATTAATATTATATTAAATGATATTACACCACTGCCAAACAACCAACGTATACGGTCAAAAGCACACACAAAAATATAACCACACTAAAATTAATAAAACATTCTAGTGTTAATAAAATAATATATATATAAAAGATCAAAGAATGCAGACCAAAACATAGTATGTCGATTGTAACATTTGAAATTAAGAATGGTTTGGTTACATTAGACTGCAACTTTAAAATGTTACCAAAATCTTGAAGTTCCATCATCAATGTCTAGACAGAAGACTAGACCACTTCAGTAATTGTAACAAAGTAACAAGTTGAAACATCCCTTGTAAAGCTGTATAGTGCCATGAAGCATGAAATGTTCAAAACCAAAACAATTATCTAAACAGTATTCTACACTTTTTGACAGCAAATTGGCATCAAATTTGTAGGAAATTGCTTATATATCAAAATGAAAGGAACATGAGTATGTAAAGACTACCAAAATATACTGATGTGTGTGGTTTGGAATAAACTGTCCTATTTAAAAATGCTATAGTTACATTGGATTGTGCAACTTTAATAATTTCGCCCAAATCTTGACGTTTTGTTTCGTCAGATAATAGAGTGCTACAAAACCGTGCAGCAGCCATAGGTTGGATAGGGTAAAGGCCCTGTCACATTACGGCGTATGGCGGGAGCGTATTGAAAACCTACGTAGGTCCTGCGCGTGCCGGCCTATGATGACATTTGGTGACCTTTTGGGTGGTTTTGAGCGTATGTGGAACCTATGAGGAGCGTACGAGGAGCGTATGAGGAGCGTATGGGAGCGTGCTGTGACATTTTTTGACGGTTTTGATTGGCATGTGGAGCGTACGAGTAGTGTATGAGTAGCGTACGCATAGGGTATGCGTAGCATATGAGTAGCGTATGAGTCAAGATCGATGTCGAGACCTATGGCATACGCTTTGAATACGCTGTGCATACGCTGTGCATACACTGTGCATACGCTAGGAGTATGCTCCCATACGTAACTCGTAGGTTATGCGTACGCTACATACGCTAGAGATACGCAAGAGATACGCCGGTGACACAAGTTGGGCGTATGAAAAACCTATGCCGGCGTACCCCTAGCGTACGAGGAGCGTACACCGGCGTATGAGGAGCGTATGCCAGCGTATGAGTAGCGTATGAGCCATACGCCCTCATAGGTCGAGATTTTTTGAGCATGCACAAAAAAATGTGGACGGACGGATTTATGAAAGCGTATGGCAGCGTATGCCTCATAAGCCGGCATCTGGCGGCATCTGGTGGCGTATGAGTAGCATATGAGTAGCGTATGCATAGCGTATGAGTAGCGTATACAGCGTATGCCGACGTATATGACGTAACGCGCCTATGCCACCATACGCTCCCGCAAAAAACCCTAATGTGACAGCCCCTTAACCATATGGAATTTTATATAAATAAGTGTTTTATATAAACAGTGATGCAATATGTACATTGTAATTTTGGAACAAGACATTTGACAGTCAAGCAAGTGTGATGCTACAATAGCAATACAACAAGAACGTCACAAATTTAAGGTCAAACAAAGAATTTACAGAACACATTCACACATAAGAAATGACACATGAAGGTAACTGAGTATGCATTTTGTTAGTTTTTTATAAATGCTTTAAGTTGTCTTACATGACATACATGGTATCCAATAACTATTGACTCAATAATGTTATTTTGTTAATGTTCACTGATGCAATTGTAATAATTAAGCAGGTGACATGCTAGAAAAGCAGTACAGTAAGAATAACAAAACTGTTAAGGTCAAATAAAGAATGGACACAACACATGCAAACATAAGAAACGACACATGAAGCTAACTGAGTATACATTTTGTGTGTTGGTATAAATGCTTTAAGTTGTCTTACATATCATAGATGTTATCAAATAACTATTGACTCAATAATGTTATTTTTTGTTAATGTTCACTGATGCAATTGTAATAATTAAACAAGTGACATGCTAGAAAAGCAGTACAGTAAGAATAAGAACAACACTTAGTTTAAGATCAAACAAAGAATGGACACAATACATGCACACTTAAGAAACGACACTTGAATCTAACTGTGTATCATTGTGTTTGTTTTGATAAATGATATAAATTGTCTTACATGTCGAGGATGTTAGCAATTAAACATTGACTCAATACTTTTATAAACAAAAAGATATATAAACTAAAAAAATGTCACTGATACAAGTGTTATAATTAAGCATGAAAAGTTAATTAACCACGCGAACGAGGAGCCCATGTTATGGACATTTTATTGAATCAAAGACATGTAAAAAGCAAGTAGGTAATATCAGATCAATATGGTTTTAGGTAAAGTTCGACTCAGGCCCTCAACCCTTCCGATTTGACTGTTCGTTTGATGGGTTGGGTGGGCGGCTGAGTTGCGGTGGCCTGGTGTTGATCGTCTTACTGCCCGGTTGGTAGTGCCAGGAGTAGTGAGCTGCTCGTTTATATAGGCCAGGCAGGGTGTGGGTCTCGCAAGGCGAGATCGTGACGTCAGAGTCTCGCGTAGTAGTTTTGGCTGTCTCCGGCAGGGTTTTTAGTTCGTGAAGTCCAGTTCAGATGGCGCCACCATCGGGGCAGAGCGGTGGGGGGAGAGAGAGTGGGGGTGGCTGTCGGGTAGGGTAGGGGTGAGGAGGAGTGGGTAGTGGTGCAGGGGGGAGGGGGTCGTAGGGGAGGGAGGGGAGGGCTCCTCGTACGCGTGTAAATTATCCATGTTGGTAGACCATCGTGAACAATTTGAACATTTTGGGAAATTTTGTTCATAAAATACATTATTGAATATTGTGATAGTCTCATGTTATATACAAAATGGTATCACTGATTGTTAAGTTCATTGACAATATAAATGGTGTTTGACTATAAAGTACACTCAATACACAACATTTATTGACAATTCTGATTTCTTTTAAAGAAAAAGGGAAAAAGAGGAAAGATGTAGCATTAATAAGAATATTAATATGAAACAATTATAACCCAGTGATCTCGATGTTAGTTAATAATAATATATAATAGGCAACTGTAATAAAAAGGTATTAATGAATTTAAGTATGAAAATTATATCATTATGTACTTTTGAATCCATCAAATAGTCGTGCACCAAAAACGTTATTGATTGATAATAAAATATCGGTATATATCGTTAAAAGGGGAAGATGTAATGTATGTAGTTGTACGAACGCCCCCAGCATAATACCGGACGACATCATGACTAGTAGTTCTAAATAAAGTCAGTTACATTACAGAACTCACGGTGTTAACACATCTTTTACACCCGGTACCAATGTATGACCATGGGCCATGGCATGACTATGTGACTATATGCCTGACTGGACCCTACTGTTTGGTGTCTCGGAAGTGACGCATATGGGCTTGCATGTTCGACACTACACCAGGGCCGCATTGAGGGTGTGCCTCCGAGGCATCTCGGGGAAATCCCTGATGTCACGCTAGTCTGAACGGCACAAGCAGTGTGTCACCTCAATGGAAAGCTGTGCTGTGATTGGCTGAAACCACTGAATACGGTGCCCATTTACGAAGCGCTTTTTGTCTCCTGTCTGAAATGGGAGGCGTCTCCGAGACGTCTCTGAGACGCACCATGAACGCAAATAGGCCAAAAACTGTCGCGGAGACTATATGTGCCTCCGAGACGCACCCTGAACGTGGCCCAGCTACACCCATGTCCGCCCTCAATTAGCAACTGGTGGAACCAAGACTCACGCCAAATGCTCCTCCCCCTCTCCGACGAGGCTGTACATATTGGATGAGTCCCTCATTCTAACAGCTAACCGCAGTAAGTCAAGAAGCCGAAGTCACGAAGCCGCAGTAAGCTAGCCGCAGTAAGTCACCTCTCACACATCTTTTATTCATCACAACTGGAAATTTACTTCGCTTGTCCACTTCACATCCGCTTGGGAAGGTTTAGCAATCATAAATTGCTGGGTGGGTTTTTGTGAGTTTAATGTTTTATTAATTTAAAGATGTCAAAGCGTTAAGGCGTTCACCACAGATCATGATGCTACTTTGATATTGAACTTATTAGCATTTAATATATTCAAATATGAGGTTCCAAACTTTCCAGCATTTAGTATTTATCATTGGCAATCATCCAAGTATAAGCAAACTTTGACTCTAAACCAGCTTGCATTTAGTATTACTCATAGGCTATCACCTGAGTATGAGTCTACTTTGACTCTATCCCTACCAATATTAGTATTTCTCCTATGACTTTGACTCTAAACCCATTGGCATTTAGTATTTCTCACATCGGAGTATGCGACTACTTTAGCTCAAAACCCACTACTATTCAGCATTTCTCATAGACAATCATTCTACTATCATAGACTATGATTTCAGTTTCGTTCTAAACTTACTAGCATTTAGTATATATCCCATTGACAATCATTCAAGTGTGAGTCGGCTTTGACTCTAAATCTAGATCTAAGCACAATTAGTATAATTTCTCATATACAATTATTATAGTGACAACTGAGAGCATATAGTTACACCAGTCGAAGAATTACAATAAGCAAATAATCAAACATGGTCGTGCTGAGGTCAGCCAAATATGAGGCACAACTTAAGTGTTAAGCGGCTGTCACACCTCGCCGGATTGAGCAATGGACAGAATTGTCTAGTCCGGTGGTGCTTCGGCGTGATAAGTATAAAAATGTATTAAAATGTGCCAAAATGCTGTGATATCGGGACAAGGGGGCTGGATGAACGGACATGAAACGGACATGAATGGATAACCAACAGACGGTAAGCAGACTAAATGGACTCAAACTGGACAAGAACCATAGACGTCCATCCGGCGGCATCCATTCCAAGTTTTGTGCATGTTCAAAACTTGTACTGGATCGGGCCGGATATCAACAGATAACGGATATGAGACGGACACAAACCGGACTTTGCCGGAAATCAACGGACTTTGTTCGGTTTCTTTCCGTTTCCCCAATCCAGTGATGTGTGACAGCCGCTTAAAGTAAAAGGCCTTATTAAAGATGCATAGTCTGATGAAAGCATCACATTTTCAACACCAAAATATGGCAGAAATGCAAAGCCATCAGACTATGTAGCTTTAATAAATTAATGTAGCAACAAATTTAACTAATTAAATGTTATCCTTCACACTTAGCTCTTTTTTGTTTTTGTTTTGTTTTGTTTAATGGCCACTTAGGAGCCCTCTTAATGGTTTTCTCGCTGATAACATGATTGGTTGGTTGGTTGTTGGAGTTTTACATCCTGGCAACATCTAAGGTCATATCAGAACAGGTACCTACTTGTGACAGTATGCATTTATGGTGACTTTATAGTGCTGCCCCACTGGGAAATTAGGCCGCTGGCACCGTGATCCGGTATCCCACTCAGTCAAATTATCCTGACATTGAGCTAACCAGTCCTTGCCCTATCCTATTAATACCGAGCGCCAGGCTAGGAAGAGACAAGTATCAATTTTTAAGTCATTGGTTTGACTCGACTGGGATCCAAACTCCAGACCTTCTGGTATTATTTTGTTGGTGGGGTAGGGGGTAGGGGGGTGTTGTTCCACACTTGACTGTATGGCCCCCGGATGTTGAGGAGGATGCCATTTTGCTGCACTGGATTCACTTTTGGCTCAGTCTACATTAAGTCCCCTGTCCTTTAATACATAAGTTGGTGCATAGAGTATCGACAGTTTTTCTGTTGGTTTGTCTTTTTACTATCTAAGGGTATGTACATATATGTGATATATAATTTATTATATGAGTATAAATGGGCGGAGATAAACTGTGCTTCTATTTATCAAAATTTACTTAATCATGCTATTTATTATTTACTTATCGTATGTATTGTACTATTTGCTATGGGTCAGCACCCTTCCTATGATGCTTGCGCCACCACCGCCTAGATCATACGCCAGACTGAAAGTTCCAGCATCAAAGGAGCACCAAATTTACTACTCTGCAAGGCCTGGTGGTGGTACCGCGCACTATTTGCCTTTGTCAATATAAAGCCCCTCTAAGTCCCATCGGTCCTCACCCCACCCACCCCCACCACGCATGCTGTCTAGCCTGGCTTGCTTGGTTCCGGCCCAGCCCAAGGCTGACCGAACACCCCCTGCCATTCCAACACTTCTTTCTGAATGGTGTGGTGGCAGGCAGGCAGGCAGGCAGGCCTCGCATCTACACTTCACCATTGAACATGCACAGTGGAGGAAAAAATAAGGCGAGCAATATGAGGCGCGGTGTTGGGATTAACTGTATGCCTAGCCAACTTCTCTGCGTCAGAGACTACAAAGAGTGGCATTTTGGAAATTATATCACAGTCGTCAAACCAGCACCAGTCACTTCCACACCCACCCACTTCCCAAGTCATCCCATCAATCATCCTCTATCACTGTACATGTTAATCACTCAGACTTTGGAATCACAACCCCCAACCCCCCACCCCACACACAAAATAAATACTGAAGAAAAGATATAATAACACACACCACACAAACCTACAAACTGCAAGGCAATATATGTCACTACGTAATTAAATAATAAAAAATGGGATATATAATAAATATATATATAGTTGATATATACATAGATAGATCAGTATATAATATAGATAGTTAGATAGATAGATAGATAGACAGACAGACATAGATAGATAGATATATAGATAGGTAGATAGATAGATAGATAGATAGATAGATAGATAAGCAGACGGGTGGATATACAGATATATATATATATATATATATATATTATATATATATATATATATATATATAATATATAAAAATATATATATATATGGGTCACTCTCCTGAAAACTGGTCAGCATGAGATGGGATTTTAAAACATCAATAAAAACCTTCCTACTTATTTTTTTCCTTATACTTTTCATAATCATGTTCAGATTTGATGAAAGAAATAAGGGAAATAAAATAAAACTGTGTGCAACTTTGGTCTTTTTAGTTATGAACTGTTTTTGTACCAAAAAACCCCATTTTACAGTCAGCCATTTGTAACATGACATATGGGATGTGATTGAATCCTTATTAACATCTTGTATTGCATTGATATATCAAACAAAACAGTTCCCAAATAAAAGAGGAAGTATTTATTAACATGTATACATGCTTAAATTAAAAATCTTTTTTTTTTAATGTCTTCAGAAATAACATTACAAATTTCTGTCACACGTGTAACCGTGGTGTCTGGATGCCACACAAATATTGTACACTAATTATTCAGTGAATAAAGCATGGCTGGGAATTACTTTTTTTTATCAATATAAGCACTAGATATTTCTGTATATTATGCCATGATAATTATTTGCTTCTAAGTATGAAATTATTTAATTCTGATTAGATATTTATTAAGCAGATTGTGTGGTGTCCTAAACATGTATTACACGTGTGACACACATGTTATACTGCCATAAGAGATATCTTCTTCATGGACTACACCTTTATTTTTTACCTCATCAATTTATATTTTACATAGATGTAAAGGGGAGATTTCCAGCTTTCATTTGCAACCAAAAAATGTAAAAAATTCAAATATTAAATTTTAACTCTCCATGTGACACTTCTGGCCAGTTTTCAGGAGAGTGACCCATATAATATATATGTATGTATCTATATATATATATATATATATATATATATATATATATATATATACACAGAACAGACGGAGCTGCCCTCTATGGAAGATCTTCTGATCAAAAAGAATCTCCGGTGGACTGGGCACCTCATGAGGATGTCATCAGACAGGCTACCAAAGCAGATCCTCTATTCTCAACTGTCTTCTGGTTACAGAAAGAGAGGGCGCCCTCGTCTCCGGTTCAAGGATACCATCAAGAGAAACCTGAAGCTGAGAGACATTAAGACCGACTCATGGACGCAACTCTCACAGCAGAGAGCTAAATCGAGAGCGGCAGTCAAGTAATGAAAGCAGTCTTTGTCGCATCGCAACCGACAGCATGAGGATGATGATGATGATGATATACACAATACACAGATGGATAGATAGATACATAGATCGATAGATTGATAGATATAGAGATATATAGATAGATAGATAGATAGATAGATAGATAGATATATTTGGATGATAAATGCCTAAACGGTGATGAAATTCTCTATAGTTTATCCCATTACATTATCAGCCTCCCCAGTATGATCAAATTGATATCTGTCTGGCAAGTAAGGCTTCACACTTAAATGTTGCTATACAGTCGTATTCTTTCAAGTATTTTTGTTATTGTTGCTACTATTAGCACTACTACCACTACTAGGCCTAAATCAGTGGCGCATTGACACACTTAGTGCAAAGAGCTGCTCGCCATGCCTTCACGAGGCATAGATAGTGCATCCTACTAAAATACTAAACAGGTGAAATTGGGTTTTATTGCTGTAAAAGGCAGACAATCAAATTGATTGGCGGTTGGAGTTTTACGTCCTGGCAACATCTAAGGTCATATCAAGACAGGTACCGACTGATGACAGTGTGCACTTATGGCGACTTTATAGTGCTGCCCCACTGGAAGATCAGGCCACCGGCACCATGACCCGATATCCTACACAGTCACATTATGCTGATACTGCGCGAACCAGTTTTATGTTTTGTTTGTTTGTTGTTGTTTTACGCCTTAGCAACATCTCAGGTCATATCAGGATGGATACCGACTTGTGACAGTGCGCACTCATGGCGACTTTATAGTGCTGCCCCACTGGAAGACCACGCCACCAGCACCATGACCTGATATCCCACTCAGTCACATTATCCTGACACTGAGCCAACCAGTCCTTGCCCTATCCTCATAATGATGAGCGCCTGGCTAGGAAGCGACAAGTATCAATTTTTAAGTCATTGGTTTGACTCGAACAGTGTTCAAACCCACGACCCAACGATATACCAACAACGGAGACGGACGCTCTAACTCATTCGGCCATCGCGTCTGGTCCCCGCGCAAACCAGTCCTTGTTCTATCCTATTAATGCTGAGCGCCAGGCTATATAGCAACAAGCATCAACTTTTTGTTAACTCATTGGTTTGACTCCGCTGGGATTCGAACTCCCGACCTTCCGCACCGGAAGCCTGCGCTCTGCCGATTCAGGCACCGCGTCCGGTCCCTAGTGAAGTGTCAGTGGACTGGCTGTGGGGACCAACTGGGCGGTCTCCTGCTGATCTGATGCCTGCAGACTGTAGTATAAAGCCCTGCTGTAAGCGTCAATTAGCAGACAATCGCAGGGCGGTAAGTAGAATAAATCACCGTTAAGCTGACAGGCACTACACGGCTTACCTTATCACATCTTAAAGTTGATTGCTGCACATTACGGGACGCCACTTTAAAGCTGCATAGTCCGTTGAAAACATCAAATTTTCAAAACCAAAAACAGTGATCTAGATTTGATTCTGCATATCAAACTTAGATGCTGGTGCACTTATCAAACATTTGTCACCACATAGAATGGAATACTGAGCCAATTTAATAGAACCTGTTACTGCAGAAGCCTATGGTGTCAGAATGTTGGCGTGCTTGCCAAAATTAATTTCATACGTTTGCACTTCAAATATCTCAAAAGTTAACCCTCTTCAAATGAAAGTTACTTCAAACTATAATAATGTAGATTATAACGATCAACCTAATATATTTATATATATTTTTTAAATGACGGAAACTCAAAATCATCGGACTATGCAACTTTAAGATTGACAGGGATGAAAGTGGTCTCCGGGAAAAAAAGCGGAAATGTGGATATTCTCCCATAGATTTAGCACTGTCAGGGAATCACGGAAAATTTCCGGAAGTCAGGTTTCATATATATATTGGTATATGCTGATAGTGATCTGCCATTTGAAGCATGTATTAGTAGTATACGCTGATAGTGCTGCAGCATTTGTAGCATTTATTAGTAGTATACACTCATAGTGATGCGGCATCTGCACCACATATGAGTATACGCTGATGGTGCTGCGGGATTGAACAATCCTGGAAATCCGCGGAATCGCGGAGATCTTTCATCTCTGGATTGATTGCTGCGGGGATTACCGGACGCCACTTTAATTAATCGAACCTAGGGCCTCCCGTCACTTCTTATGGGTGTGATTTGGTTTCATCGCCAGTGCTGTGACGGTACGTGTGAATGTACAAAAGGGGTGTGTGTGTGGGAGGGGGGGGGAGGTTGAATAAACTAGATCACGGTTCCGACTGCGCATGCGCTGAAAACGGCGTTGGGAGCAAAGCAAAGGCGTACGGCCATTGAGTTTGCCTATATGCATAGTGAAAAACATCAGTTTTATTCAAAATTAATAGAAATCCAAAACCCTAACCATATCAATTTAATATAATCTTTTTGATAAACATGTTTTCTATATGTGTTCCAAGCGGTTTGTCTCTAGGTGGTGTGGTTTTATCAATATTTTACTTTTTCTGTATGGAGATTGCTCACTGCCATTGACAATGCATTGAGTACTCTGGCTATGGCTCTAACACTAGTCTGAGTGCCTAGATCTTTCTAAATCTAAATGCACATGGCATAAGATGTGCTAATTATATTGATGTAAATGCAATGCTGGATAAAAGATTAATATCTTAATTTATTATATATATTTTTTTAGTTGGTATTCTATGTTTCAAACAAGAGCTGAGATGATCTGAAACTAGCACATTTCATAGCTGCACCCAGTGTATTAGCATATGCCATGTGCTTTTGGGGGGTATGTTTTGCTCTGATGCATCCCACAATGCACCGCGCCGCTGGAACCGTGATGTAGTCTATCCAGGCAGGGTTTCTTTAGTTCTCTCCCCCTATACTACCAGTGCAAAGCCATATGAAAGCAGTTCCAGCCGGCTACATGTCGGCGTGGTTTGCAGCCTAACAGTATTTGTGGTGTGAAACTCAGTCAGAAAATACTGCTTCATTGGCTGTATAATGTCCATTCTGCCTGCACATGATAACAGCTATTCAATTAAATGTCCTTGCATCACGTTATTTATTCATTTACCCTCTTATCTTAAAACCATTTTGACCGTGTTATTTTGTTCTGGCCTGTATTGTCGCGTCACTCTCAGGGATGAAAGTGGTCTCCAGCAAAAACCGCGGAAAACAAGCTGAAATTATTACACCGACGGCGAATTTCCATGATAACGCAGATCTTTTCCCACAGACTTAGCATTGTCAGGGAATCGCATAAAAATATCGGAAGTCATGTTTCAACTAGCCTTGTTGTGATTGCATTATCACCCATATATCTAAGGTTTGATGTTCTAGGTACATCTAAGGTCATATAAGAACGGGATTCGAACCATCCAACTGTTGTCATATACATCCCATCTTTTGGAATTTTGTTTAACGTTAATCGGTGAATATAAGAAATCCCGGAAATCCGCGAAACCGCGGAGATCTCTCATCCATGCACTATAAATTTGGGCAGGAGAAGGCATGGAAGAGGAGGGTATATAAAACATAAAAGGTGGAAGAGCAGGAGCCTATCATTGACTAGATAGTGTTGGTTGGTTGGTTGTTGGGAGTTTTACATCCTGGCAACATCTAAGGTCATATCAGGACGAGTACTGACTTGTGACTCATGGCGACTTTATAGTGCTGCCCCACTGGGAAATCAGGCCACCATGCACTATGACCTGCTATCCCACTAGGTCACATTATCCTGACACTGATATAACCTTATCCTATTAATGCCGAGTGCCAGGCTAGGAAGCGACAAGTATCAATTTTATAAGTCATTGTTTTGACTCGGACCTTCTGCACGGTAAGCCCGTGCTCTACCGATTCCCCACCGCGTCCGGTGAACCTCTATTGAGAATGATAGAGCGAAGCTGTTCTCCTTATATAACTTTGTTGGAATGATATGAACTGATACCGAGAAATTATAATCTCTGGTTTTACACGTGAAAGAGACCACTTGTTACTTTCATTACACGTGAAATAGCTGTCGTTTTATTAAATACATATTATTCATTTAATAATATTTACATAAGTACTTTATACCCCACATAA
>CM059188.1:100817285-100854932 GCA_030323885.1 Branchipolynoe longqiensis | reverse complement strand
TTCTTGTCCGTTTCTTGTCCGTTTCATGTCCGTTTCTTGTCCGTTTCATACCCGTTTCATGCCCGTTTCTTGTCCGTTTCTTGTCCGTTTCATGTCCGTTTCTTGTCCGTTTCTTGTCCGTTTCTTGTCCGTTTCTTGTCCGTTTCTTGTCCGTTTCATGCCGTTTCTTGTCCGTTTCTTGTCCGTTTCTTGTCCGTTTCTTGTCCGTTTCTTGTCCGTTTCATGCCCGTTTCTTGTCCGTTTCTTGTCCGTTTCTTGTCCGTTTCATACCCGTTTCTTGTCCGTTTCATACCCGTTTCATGCCCGTTTCTTGTCCGTTTCATGCCCGTTTCTTGTCCGTTTCTTGTCCGTTTCTTGTCCGTTTCTTGTCCGTTTCTTGTCCGTTTCATGCCCGTTTCATGCCGTTTCTTGTCCGTTTCTTGTCCGTTTCTTGTCCTTTTCTTGTCCGTTTCATGTCCGTTTCTTGTCCGTTTCTTGTCCGTTTCATGCCCGTTTCATGTCCGTTTCTTGTCCGTTTCTTGTCCGTTTCATGCCCGTTTCATGACCGTTTCTTGTCCGTTTCATGCCCGTTTCATGCCCGTTTCTTGTCCGTTTCTTGTCCGTTTCTTGTCCCTTTCATGTCCGTTTCTTGTCCGTTTCTTGCCCGTTTCTTGCCCGTTTCATGACCGTTTCTTGTCCGTTTCATGTCCGTTTCTTGTCCGTTTCTTGCCCGTTTCTTGTCCGTTTCATGTCCGTTTCTTGTCCGTTTCTTGCCCGTTTCATGCCCGTTTCTTGTCCGTTTCTTGTCCGTTTCTCGACCTTTTCTTGTCCGTTTCATGACCGTTTCTTGTCCGTTTCTTGTCCGTTTCTTGTCCGGTTCATGTCCGTTTCTTGCCCGTTTCTTGCCCGTTTCATACCCGTTTCATGACCGTTTCTTGTTCGTTTCATGCCCGTTTCATGCCCGTTTCATACCCGTTTCATGACCGTTTCTTGTTCCTTTCATGCCCGTTTCATGGCCGTTTCTTGGCCGTTTCATGCCCGTTTCTTGTCCGTTTCTTGTCCGTTTCATGCCCGTTTCTTGCCCGTTTCTTGTCCGTTTCATGCCCGTTTCTTGGCCGTTTCATGACCGTTTCATGACCGTTTCTTGTCCGTTTCATGACCGTTTCTTGTCCGTTTCATGCCCGTTTCATGACCGTTTCCTGACCGTTTCTTGTCCGTTTCTTGCCCGTTTCTTGTCCGTTTCATGCCCGTTTCATGACCGTTTCTTCTCCGTTTCATGCCCGTTTCATGTCCGTTTCTTGTCCGTTTCATGCCCGTTTCTTGTCCGTTTCATGCCCGTTTCATTGCCGTTTCTTGTCCGTTTCATGACCGTTTCATGACCGTTTCTTGTCCGTTTCTTGTCCGTTTCATGCCCGTTTCATGTCCGTTTCATGCCCGTTTCATGCCCGTTTCTTGTCCGTTTCATGTCCGTTTCTTGTCCGTTTCATGCCGTTTTCTTGTCCGTTTCATGCCCGTTTCTTGCCCGTTTCTTGTCCGTTTCATGTCCGTTTCTTGTCCGTTTCATGCCCGTTTCATGACCGTTTCTTGTCCGTTTCATGCCCGTTTCATGCCCGTTTCTTGTCCGTTTCTTGTCCGTTTCTTGCCCGTTTCTTGTCCGTTTCATGCCGTTTCTTGCCTTTCTTGTCCGTTTCATGACCGTTTCTTGTCCGTTTCTTGTCCGTTTCTTGTCCGTTTCATGTCCGTTTCTTGCCCGTTTCTTGTCCGTTTCATGACCGTTTCATGACCGTTTCTTGTCCGTTTCATGACCGTTTCTTGTCCGTTTCATGCCCGTTTCATGACCGTTTCTTGTCCGTTTCATGCCCGTTTCATGACCGTTTCTTGTCCGTTTCATGTCCGTTTCATGACCGTTTCTTGTCCGTTTCATGTCCGTTTCTTGTCCGTTTCTTGTCCGTTTCATGTCCGTTTCTTGTCCGTTTCATGCCCGTTTCTTGCCCGTTTCTTGTCCGTTTCATGCCCGTTTCTTGTCTGATTCATGCCCGTTTCAAGACCGTTTCTTGTCCGTTTCATGTCCGTTTCTTGTCCTTTTCTTGTCCGTTTCTTGTCCGTTTCTTGCCCGTTTCATGCCCGTTTCTTGTCCGTTTCATGTCCGTTTCTTGTCTGTTTCTTGCCCGTTTCTTGCCCGTTTCATGCCCGTTTCTTGTCCCTTTCATGTCCGTTTCTTGTCCGTTTCTTGCCCGTTTCTTGTCCGTTTCTTGTCCGTTTCATACCCGTTTCATGCCCGTTTCTTGTCGACACTGTATATTGATGTACGCATAATTAATGCGTAACGTTCGAGTCACGCATATCAATGACGTAGAGGCGCAAAATCACCTACATCGTCATAATGTGACAGGGCCATTGCCCAACCCGACATTACTCGACCTGACATCGTATATACAAATACAAACCCCATACAGTCCAAAAGCTTTTTACATTCAACAACAAAAAAACGTGTTCCTTCTATATGTGTTTTTGATTGAATTATGCAATGTAATTGTATTAACAACCGACTTTACCCGACCCAACTTTACCCAACCCAACTTTACTCAACCTGACATCGTAAATACAAATATCCTGAACTGAGATGCCCAACTATATGTCTCCTCTGTAGTCTAGTGATTAGGGTGTTGAACTTGAAGTTGTTTGGTGTTGTGGGTTCAGACCCCATACAGTCAATCAATCAATCAATAGTTCCATCCTCTAGTCGAGGGTTGGATGCAATGGTTCTCCACTTGTCCCGATGTTGTGCTGTTCTGATAGACTGTGAATAATTCAAGCCTGTCCACTGTGAAATATTTGTAAACCAGATGTTCTTGGTCTCCCTCTCCCTCTGCTGCCATTCACCTTCCCTTCCAACAATGTACGGTATATTGAACTCTGACGAATGATGTGGCCAAATAAATAAGTTTCTTGTCTGTATAGTGGCAAACAAGCTTTTCTTATTTTAATTTTTCTGAGAACTTCTTTGTTGGTGATCTTCTTTGTCCATGATATTTTCATCATCCTTCGATAAGTCCACATCTCAAATGCTGCTAAACGTTTGTACATTTTCTTAGAGATTGTCCATGTCTCGCCCCATACATTAGAGTAGACCACACATAACACTGAAGATACGCTTCCTTGTTTGTATTAATATCTTACTTGATGTTAACACTCTATACATTTTGGAGAATGTTGTTCGGGCTATTGTTATCCTTCTTTTAATTTCTTCCTCACATCTCCCATCATTTGTACCCAAAAAAACCAACATTTTTACATTCAACAACAAAAGAACGTTTTCCTTCTATTTGTGTTTCTGATTGAATTGGTTGTAATGCTTGCATTGCGTTTGATTTGCGGTGAAGGAGGAGCCCCCCCCCCCCCCCGCCCTTTACTCCTCCTGCATCCCCCGCCTCTGACCGTTGGGGTTATGTAATGCCCCCCCTCCTCCCGGCCCTTATAACCCGGGCCTACTGCTGCCTCCAGTGACTCCGCCTCCAACCGCCTCCAGTAGCGCTCCCCGTCAGTTTTCTTTTTGGCTACTCATCCTCACGCTATCACCACCTTGCCGGCCTACACCCGCCCCGACAGACTCCGAGTCGCCGGCCTATGCCAACTCGCCACTCCCCTGAGGACGAGACCGCCCCGCCGGCCGCCGCGGAACACGCAGATCAGGTGTGCGGCCGCACCGGCCTCCTCCTCCGCGACCTCCTCCGCCTCCAGCCTCCAGTCCGAGGCCACCAACTGGGCCGCCTCGGTCGACATTAGGATGGACACGACAGCTGTCACCGTGGAACACCTCACCGGACTTATGGAGGTGATCACCCGGGCCCTCCCGCCGCCTCCAGTAGTGGTGCCTGCCCCTCTATCGGCCCTGGAACGCCTCGCCGACAGCGCAGGTGCTGGGTGCCCCCGCGATGCCACGCCAGAACACCGCTGCACCCCCGCCGCCTCCCCCGGCCGCCCGAGCGGTCCACCGCCTCTACCGACGCCATGGCCGGCACTGAATCCCGGCACCCCACCAGCCCGCCTCTACGACTCTCTCTGCCGCCGCCCTGGCGCCAGCCACCTGGGCCGTCCCGGACCACACCCCAGCCTCCACCGCCGAGGCGGTACGAGAAATATTGGAATCCGCCGAGGCACAGAGGGTCGGACGCCCTAAAGGTATCCCCATCTCTTACATCTTCCCTCACGACCTAATTGAGAGGGGGCCCGAGGGGAAAGCCATCAAGAAGGGCGAGGTGACCATGGAAGAATATAGCCTCGCACTCCACATGCTCGAGGACCACCCCTCCGTCCCCTCGGACTCCTTACCCGGACTCGTGCACCATAACCTCACCATCCTCCGAGACTGCCTGACACATCCCTGGCCTACCGTCCGTAGGTACTCTGAGACGGTGTTTACCTGGATAACGGACGGTAGGCTCCCAGACGGATGGCACGACCCCGTGGCGATCGGCACCGTCCGGATGGATATTATCACTGCCCCGCGACGGCCACCTCCACCTCCAGGGCCTCCACACCCTGCTCCACGGCACCCGCCCGCCCCGCGGCTGCCGCCCAGCCCCACTCCTACGCAGCCCCCGCACCCCCTACTCACGGGAGGCCTATGGCGTTCCCTGCGTGGCCTGGAACCGCGACCCCGCCTCGTGCGACCTCGCCCTGGCCGGCGAGGCGCACGGTGAGCAGGGTGCCCAAAGGCGCCACCCCTGACCCCGATACCCCCACCACCACCCCCGACCACCAGAATCCCCCCCACCATCTAGAGGGATGGCAAATGCGGAGAATTATGCAATGTAATTGTACTAACATATATTTTACATTAAAGCAAATATATTTCCTGTTTGAACTACTCAACAGAAAATTGAAAATACCTCAGTTTTACTCTCCCTTCTCTCCACTCACCCAGCCATCTTCACAACAACAGCTGTCACATGACCAACCTAGGTCACTCTACACCACCAAGTGGAAAAGTTCAATACTAAGCATGCACCACCCTCTGGTACAAATAAGAACTATTCCGAGTTTCTTTGTATTCTCGAACACCTATACCGATTCCCTTTAAAGAAAACATTCGTTAATAGAGAATGGAAGCGTTGATTTTAATAAATGAAATGCTCAAAATAATATTTTGGTTTGGGTGGTTGTTGGGGTTTTACATCCTGGCAACATCTAAGGTCATATCAGGACGGGTACCGACTTGTGACTGTGTGCACTAATGGTGACTTTATAGTGCTGCCCAACTGGGAGACCAGACCACCAGCACCATGACCCAATACCCCGCTCAGTCACATTATCCTGACACTGAGTCAACAAGTCCTTGACATATCCTAATAATGCAGAGCGCCTGGCTAGGAAGCGACAAGTATCAATTTTAAGTAATTTGTTTGACTCAACTATTTGTTGTTTGTTTGTTTGTTTAACGACGACCCCCCCCCCCCCCCCCCCCCCAGCACAAAAATAGTCTGACTCGACTAGGGCTCGAACCCGCAGATTCGAATCCCACGATCTACCAAAACGGGAGACAGAGAGCAGTATACATCGAATTACTCCAGAACTGAAGGCAGTATTCGGTTAATTCCACCTAACATATATTATTTTTCTAACGAAACCGAACACCTACGTTTTATTTCTGTAATATCCTACCACCAATTTGCAGTCACAATTATTACGCAAGATAGAACTGTGGTGTATTGGCATGAATAACCTTTTTTTATATATATAATATATGTGCTCAATAAATTATAGTTCTGTTTGCAAGTGGTACTTTCACCACACACTAATGAATTTGTTCCTTTTTTTAACAACCCCGATCCATACATTGTACTTGTGTTGATCCCATACACCAGGCAGATACCGTATATGTCCAAATAGAAGCACACTACCCAATGGAAGCACACACCCCCATTTCAAAATTGAAAGCATGCACAAATGTACGATCATATTCAGACTGAATGCACATAGAATAAGACAATCCCATTTTATTTCAGAGGCATGACAAAAAACAAATCCATGAAATTCTTTAACTTTGAATAGACACGCATCCATGTGTCTGCACTCACACAGTGCGCCTCTATTGGGACATATACGGTATTAAAAACAAAAGGGCCATTCATAACCCCCTTACACCTAGTTACATCTATCCAAAACCCTATAATACTAAGACGGCTCACTCAGCCTGTACTGTGTAATCAAAATGATCAAACCCACCATTTGGTGCGCTGGCTGTTCTCTTAGTTAAACAGTATATGTATAAATGTATATATGAATGTGAAAGATGTGTGATGATGGCGATGCTGATGATGATGCTGGGTATTTGTTCATAACAATTTCATATTGATGTGTATTCATACTTACCTATCTCATGTATAATATAATTATATGTGTTTACATGTGAAACACCAACCAGCAGCTGGGCTGATCAAACCCACCACAAGGTGGCACTGCGAAATTTACATTATCATGGGAGAGATAGGGAGTGAGCCGTCATAGTATTATAGGGTCTTTGATCTATCATAGCCATGAAAGAAATATACAAAAAGTAAAAGAATGAAACTACTGTGGATATATACTAACAAAGTTTTATTATATAAAAGTTGTACAAATACATATACAAAGACGATTATGTACATTGAAGCTTGTAAGTTGTTGCTATATACATTAGATTCACTTGTTTAAAAAGAAAATTATAAAAATATAAAATCGAAATTCATGCATGTCGTTTGTAGTTTTCCTGATATCAATGTCTTACAGGGCAACATCTTTAAGTACATTACCTTAAAATCAAGTAATCTTTGAAATAACTTCAGGTATTGTTATCGGATATTAAATTACTGTGATATGCAGCTTTATGTACATTCATGATTGTTAGAAAAACAAAACGTTAATAATATATGCTTAGTTTTCTTATTTACACAAATTAAACAATGCCATGATTTATGTGATATCTTCATTCATCATTCAGATATATTTTATTTTACCAGAATATAATGCTAGGACAGAAGATAGGTCACCTTCCTGTACACTTGAGTAACGTGTAAATGTTCTGTTTACACGACAGCACCAGCGATTCACTGTACATTTCATTGCAATGTTCCGGGTTAAACTAATCAAAAGTGAAGAGCATGTTAAATGCGACCATACACCACGAAATGAGTCGCGTTTTCCCAAACAAGGAAACTGAGTCAATAGCCCCGTTCACACCGGCGTGTTAAGCCGGCCTAACTAGTTCGGCTTGTCTAGTTCGACTCAAATCGGTGGTGTGGACGTGATGTTGGGGCGACTTAGGCATGAACCGAATCAGCTAGTTTGAGTCACCTAAACCACCTCTCGAGGTAGATAAGATTAAGCGAACTAACTTAGGTCAGCCTATGTTGCGTGTGTGGACGGTAGCGTGTTAGATGAGGCGGATTAATGACGTCACACGCGTGCGCACTCAGCGATACATTTGTTGTCATCCGGTCTGTTGTGAAATTTAGCAGAAATACACTCGAAACATTATCATGTCTAGCTGTGGGTCCCACGAGTCTTTGCGCCGTGACAACTGGGAGGACGAGGAGGTTAGGTTACTCATTGACATCTGGGCCGACGACAAGGTGCAGAGTGAACTAGAACAATCGGGGAGAAACATACATATCTACCAGCGAATCGCCGCCAAGTTGACATATTCAGAAAGAGCAGAGTATAAGTTTTAAAATGATACCAAATTTATCGAAATGAAAATTGACCAAATTATTACCAAAAGATTGCCAAACATTCTACTGTGCGTGAAAATTACATATCTAAGAAAATTTACTTTAAAGTCAAGTTGTTTCAGAATCATTCTATTGAATGCACGTTATAGAATACGCTATACAAGTACATTTTGGTGTGACCAGACGGGGTGGCCGAATGAGGAGAGCATCAGTCTCCTGTTTTGGGAGATCGGGAGATCGGAACCCATGAGTTTGTGGGTTCGAATCCTGGTCGAGTCAAACCAATGACTTATAAATTGATAATTGTCGCTTCCTAGCCTGGCGCTCGGCATTATTAGGGTAGGGTAAGGACTGGTTGGCTCAGTGTCAGGATAATGTGACTAATGTGACTGAGTGCGATATCAGGTCATGGTGCTGGTGGCCTGGTTTCCTGGTGGGGCAGCACTATAAAGTGGCCATTAATGCGCACTGTCACAAGTCGGTACCTCTCCTGATATGACCTTTGATGTTGCTAGGACGAAAAACAACAACAAACAAACTTATTGGTGTCATAAACGCAGTTTTACCCAGTGGATATGAAAATATATTCAGTCAAGGCAAGTTTTATGGGATAAAAGAAAATCTATCATTTCACCCACATAAATTTTGTTTTTAATACCGTATATGTGCCAATAGACGCGCACGGCGCGAGTGCAGACCTCAAAATGCATAAGTGCACAACCCAACTCATTTCGTGGTGTTGCGTCACAAATATACAATTTTCCAGGTGGATGATGTTACCTGGGGAACTAAGCATTGTGTATCGATGAAATCTTAAGCTGACGGCGGTCAGTATCCTGGTTGCCAGATACAATTTGTGTGTATTCTAGCCAATGGTTGCACAGTATTTTGGTCACATGATGCAAGCATGGACAACAAAATGTCGGCACGAAGAATCAAATTTGTGACACAAATTAGTGCTGATTCTTTTTTTTATTTTTTATTAATAAGCCAAGCATCGGACCATTTCAATCCAGTTTGGAAATCAAGTTTGGAAAGTAATATGTACACATATGGACCTATCCGAACAGTAGTCAGTAATTGTATTCTTATCGAAATGAGAGGTTCAAAATTGCTAGAAAAGAACAACAAATGCTTGATAGAAGGACAGTATGGCAACATTTGTGGAGAAGAAACAAATAATTCACAATCTATTGAATTACGTTAGACCTGTGGGGATTTCTTGCACACATTCTTTTGAATTGACTTTATCCAGAATCAACATCATACCACATAACCCACATAATCATCACATAGCCCTTCTGGAGGGCACAACCTGACAACAGATTTAGCAATAAAAAATATGCCAACATTTATGTAATGTCAACAGTGTTACGCACACGCGTTGCTGTGGGTGTAGCCATAGATACTCCATGATAACTGGTCACCTCATATTAATTCACTGAATCTATTGAACTACGTTAGACCTGTGGGGATATTTTTGCACACATTCTTTTGAATTGACTTTACCCAGAAATCAACATCATACCCACTTCCGCCGTGCTCTTGTCCTGCAGTCTGGCAGTCACATAGCCCTTCCCGAGGGCACAACCCAACAAAAGATTTAGCGATCAGAAATATGCCGACATTTATGCAATGCCAGCAGTGTCACACACACCCCTTGCTGTGGGTGTAGCCATAGATACTCCACGATACCTGTCACCTCATAAAGGGCCAGCTTACTTCTTGCAAGACCAGGCGCCTACGGCCAGTTGGCGACAATCACAGATGTGGAATGTCATTGATCAGCATGGCTCATTTTGGTTGGTTGGTTGTTGGAGTTTTACATCCCGGCAACATCTAAGGTCATATCAGGATGGGCACCGACTTGTGACAGTGCACACTCATGGTGACTTTATAGTGCTGCACCACTGGGAAATCAGGCCACTGGCACCATGACCTGATATCTCACTCAGTCACATTATCCTGACACTGAGCTAACCAGTCCTTGCCCTATCCTATTAATGCCGAGCGCTTGGCTAGGAAGTGACAACTATCAATTTGATAAGTCATTGGTTTGAGTTGACCGGGAACCAAACTCCTGATCTCCCGCACGTGAGGCCTGTGCTCTACCGATTCGGCCACGTCACCCAGTGGCTCATTTTGTGTAATAATTTAGCTATTATACCGCAAAATAGGGTTCCCAATTTTAGACAATGTATCTTAGTATTCACTGGATAGTGAGTGGTATGTATAAATTGTATCACGATTCGCAATGCAAACCAAAAATAAAATGTTCAGTGTGTCTAAAGAGGGATTTGAACCCACAGGAGCAAGAGTGCTACCTATTTCACCGCCTAGTCTCCCTGGGCAAGCAACTTACCCACGTCAACCTGGTCATGTGGAATTCACCAGGGCAGCTGAGGGCAACACACTTTATATACCAACACATGGCATCACATAATGGTGCATTGAGTTTGATTTAAACGTTACGAAAAGATGTCCACACTTCGCCATTTCTAAGAAATTCCACAAGTTCAGATTTCAAAGCATCTGTCAAGCAACCCAAATCTTGCTATTTCCGGTTTACTTAAAGTTGTGTCGTCCGATGGTTTTGAGATTCTGCCATTTTCTGAGATGAATACATTCGATTGATCATTACAATCTCCTTTACGGTTCTTCTAAATAATTTTTATTTATTTTAAATGGCTAACTTTAGAGATATTTGAAGTGAAAATAGGCTAAATTAATTTTGGCAAGCGTGTCAAAACTCTGACACCATAGGCTTCAGTAGTAACAGGTTCTATTAAATTGACTTAGTATGCCCTTCTATGCAGCAATAAATGTATAATAAGTGCACCTCTATCTAAGTTTGATATATATTACGATCAAATCTATGTAAGTGCGTTGGTTTTGAAAATGCTAGCTTGCATCGGACTATGCAGCTTTAAATTAGGCGAAATAGCCGCCATGCATACAGTAGTCAGCTACAGGGTCCGACACATATGAAGATAATGAATTCAAGGTCAATTCAAAACTTTTCAAGGTTGTTTTTGCTAAACATTCAAGACTATTTGGATTTGGATTTCAGGAGGGGAAAAACCCAATTGCAAATACCAATTTTGGACTGATTTAGATCAGTGGGGACAGTTTAATAGAATTCACGGCTTTTCAAGACTAATTACCCAAAATAGATTAAATTTGAGGCTTTTCAAGGCTTTGAAATGGGGCAAATGAAGTTCAAGACTTTTCAAGACTTTCCAGGCCTCACGTACAAACCCTGCAGTTGCCTAATCACACCGTTGTGCCTGAAGTAAGAATGGTGCGAGGGGGGCGGGGGGGGACGGACGCCGTCAGAACTGGGCGGCGTCCCTAGTAGATGAAGAGAGAGCCGTCGGCGGGACCCACGTAGCCGGCGGCGATGAGGATGACGTCGACGATGGTCCAGACGCCGAGTCCGCCGAACGAAAACAGCTTGCCGATGCCCTCCCTCCACAGCCCCAGGTAGAAGCGGTCCACGCCGAACCCGCCAAGCGTGATGCTGCAACGACAGAGAGAGAGAGAGCGGTATATAGTATTGTGTTCAGTATTCCATGAATTCTCACACTGGGCTTAGTGCAACAACAAAAAACATGCTTTTGTATGCGTTGTTGTTGTTTGTGTGTAAGATGTAAGTATCATGGGGTTTTGTTGTTTTTGTGGAATTGTGTGTGCATGTGTGGGTTTTTGGGGGGGTTTTGTTGTAGGGTGTGTGCGTGGGGGGTGGCGTTGTTGTATTATGGTGGGGCTTTGTTGTTTTTGCGGAGTTGTCTAGGTGTTTGTGTGGTGTTTTTTTTGTTGGGTCTGTGTGGGGGGTTGGGGGAGTTTGGTTGACATATCATGGCGGGGTTTTGTTTTTATGGAATTGTGTGTGTGGGTTCTGTGTGGGGGTGGAGGGAGTTTAGTTGTCATATCATGGTGGGGTTTTATTGTTTTATTGTTTTCATGGAATTGTGTGTGTGTCTGTGTCTGTGTGTGTGCGTGCGTGCGTGCGTGCGTGCGTGCGTGTGTGTGTGTGTGTTGGGTCTGTGTGGGGGTGGAGGGAGTTTAGTTGCCATATCATGGTGAGGTTTTATTGTTTTCATGGAATTGTGTGTGTGTTGGGTGTGTGTGGGTGTTGGGTGTGTGTGTGTGCGTGTGTGTGTGTGTTGGGTCTGTGTAGGGGTGGAGGGAGTTTGGTTGTTTTATCATGGTGTGGCTTTGTTGTTTTTGTGGAATTGTGTGTGTATGGTTTATGTTTGTTAAGTCTGTGTGGGTGTTTGGGGAGTTTGTTTGTTGTATCATCGTGTGGCTCAGTTGTTTTTGTGGATTTGTGTGTGTGGTTGGTGTTTTTTGGGGAGGGTTTTGGGGGTTGGGTCTATGTGTGGGTATGGGGGCAGTTTTTTGTGTCTGTTTTTGTTTGGTTTGGTTTTACGAATTGAGGTCTGAACCAAATATAGCACATTGCAGATGTCACATACTCAAAACAGGCTAGTCTCTCAAACAGCGGGTAGGGTGGGAGTGGGTGGGGGATTCCCATTCCTCAAAGACCAGCTGAGATGATTAATGACCATTCCACTTCCACCTCCTTAACCCTGGTGGGGGGTCTCTGGTGGCCCCCCCCCCCCTTTCTTGTTTTACTTAATGACGCCTCTAGAGCACATTGATTTTATCATCGGCTATTGGACGTCAAATATATGATCATTTTGAAATATGTCTTTGGAGGAAACCTGCTGACACCACATAGGCTATTCTTTCCGATAAGCAGCAAGGAGTATTTTATATGCACTTTCCCACAGACAGGACAGCACATACCACAGCCTTTGATGAACCAGTTGTGGACCACTGGTTGGAATGGAAAACAGCCCAAACTACAAATGGGTCCACTGAGCAGGATCAATAGGATGACCTACACCTTCACAGATGGACACTCTACCACCTGAACTACGTCCCGCTCCTACCCCCCCCCCCCCACACACACACACACCACCATGTGCTCACGTTGAGTCAATACGTAGAAGATGGTTGCGGCTAGTCTGGAGTCAACCTGCTTTTTGTAGCCATTTTAACTGCTATCAGCAAATGCGTATATCTGACCGGAAATTAAAGTTGCATGGTCCGATGGTTTTGAGTTTCTCTCATTTTTCTCAGATAAATATATTAAATGGATTGTTATAATCTACCTTACTTTAGGTTGAAGTAACTTTCATTTTAAATGGCTAACTCTGGAGATATCTGAAGTACAAACTTGTAAAATTAGCTTTGGCAGGCATGCCAAAACTCTGACACCATGGGCTTCAGCAATAACAGGTTCTGTTAAAATGACTTAGTGTACTCTTCTGTGTGGCAACAAATGCATTAGTGCCAAAGTTAGATATTGTCGTGGGGGTGATGAAAATGGGAAATACTGCGCCTAGAGCAGGACTCGAACCCACATCTCTTTGCATTCCGGGCCAGTGTGCTAACCATTACACCACCTAGGCTCCCTGATATCAATACACTCCCCACGCCTACCTGTCTATGTGGTTACTTGCCTGAGAGGTCAGTGCAGACCACTACACTCGTCCCCCTGGAATTGTAAGTCTTGTAATGCTTACAATTACATACATACAGGCAATGCACTAACACATACATACACAGGGTAGGTTCAACAACCATACAGCGCAAAGCTTGTACAGGATCCTGATCACGGCAACCAGTGTCGTGGGGGTGATGAAAATGGGAAATACTGCGCCTAGAGCGGGACTCGAACCCACATCTCTTTGCATTCCGGGCCAGTGTGCTAACCATTACACCACCTAGGCTCCCTGATATCAATACACTCCCCACGCCTACCTGTCTATGTGGTTACTTGCCTGAGAGGTCAGTGCAGACCACTACACTATGTACAATCAAATCTAGATGATTATTTTTGCTTTGAAAATTTGATGCTCCATCAGACTATGCAGCTTTAATTGCTTAGTCGAACAGTTGAATATATTAAAGGGGTTTTACTGGTTATGTATATATACTTGTCACTTTGGAAAGCCCAGTTTTTATGTATAAAATTGCATGTTTACGGAATTGTTAAAGATGATTCAAGCCACCATAGGACAAAAACCAACTCGGGTAGTTAATACAAAGCTGGTAATATTTGTGACTGCTTAATTCCAAAAGCACATTTCTCAACGAAATAACAAATAAATTATTGTAAAGATTTCAAGTGTTATTATATGATATTTCATCTGTTCTACTTAAGGCTGTTTAGTCCAATGAAAACATCAAATTTTCAAAATCAAAACAATTATCTAGATTCGATTCTGCATATCTAACTTAGATGCTGGTGCACTTATTAAACATTTGTAGCCACATGGAAGGGAACACTGGGGAATTTATATAACATGTTACTGCAGAATCCTATGGAATCAGCATTTTGGCGTGCTTGCCCAAATTTATTTTGCACGTTTGCACTTCAAATATCTAAAATGTTAGCCATTTAAAATCAAAGTTACTTTCAACTAAAGTAAGGTAGATGATAACGATCAAGCAAATATATTTATCTCAGAAAATGACAGAAACTCAACACCATCGGACTATGCAACTTTAAGTATATCGAATACCAATAGAGATGGTTCTACGATGATCATGTCTATAAATCGACGGGATAGCCGAGTGGGTTGGGCACCTCTTCTCGACTGGTTCAATCCTTGGCCAAGTCAAATTAAAGACTTGCAAAATGTACATGTGTCGCTACCTTTTATGCCACTTAGCATTACTAGGATGTGACTAGGACTGACTGACTCAATGTCAGGAAAATATGACTGGGTGGGATACTGAGTGATCCTTGTACTAGTGTAGCACTCATGGAGACTTAATAGTGTTGCTCCACTGGAAGACAAGGCCTCCAGCACCATGACCTGATATCCCAGTCAGTCCCATTATCCTGACACTGAGCCTATCCTATTAATGCGGAGTGCTAGGCTAGGAAGCGGCAAGTATCAATTTTAAAAGTCATTGGTTTGATTCGACCGGCAACCAAACTCCCAATCTCCCACACACGAGGCCCGCGCTTTACCGACGTGGTCAGCCCGCCCGGTCACACCAAGCTGGAGAACCAGTCACAGCATCTCAAGAAGGCATGTCAATATCTTCCTGTACACCCTCCACTTTGCTGTGGAGGCGTTTTCCACACACTGCTGTGCTACACGTCTCCGCCTAATTCACCTGAAAGTCTGTGCTTTTTATTACAACGAAAATGCCAAGGGATGAGACGCCATCAGTGCAATTACCTTTAAGGGGAGACAGGTGATTTTTGGGTGATTTCCGTATCTCAAAAGCTATTAAAGATAGAGCTTTGGAAATTGGAGCACACATTCTTTGTATCAAGAGAAGCATATCTGCAGAGTTTCAAAGCTCTATCTTGAGTAGGGTTCATATGATGAAGGATCTTGCACAAAGAAAAATCAAAATTTTACCCCCTCCAGGAAGTATACTGAATGTGCCTAGATTTGCCTGAATCAAGTTATTATATGAAGAACTGGTCCAGTTGAGTGCAATAAGGTGGTTTGTGAATTTATATATGTCATTACCAACATGTCCCTATATGACTAACCAGAGGTAAAAAAAATTCAATGGTCAATTTTTGTGTCTCCATCCCTAGCTCTTGAACTATGAAAGATACAGTGTTTTTAACCATCTTATTGCACTCAGCAGCAACATTTACATAAGACTGCCAAGTTTCAACTTTCTGCTACAATTATAACTTACATTTTTAGAGGGCGCAAATTGGCAAAACTCTGGGAAAAGCAGTTCTGAGAAAACGAGCTTCAAAGTTCATAAAATGTTTCTTTCAAATGTTAAAGTCCAGTATCATCATCTAGAATTCCATATTATATACACAAATATCCAGTCAAGTAATTATCTGTCAAAAAAAACAAGAAGTTTTTCTATATGAATACACCAAAAACCAGAAATCCCCAGTTTGACCCAAATTCATGTTCCGATCACCCGTGTCTCCCCTTAAGCAGATAAGGCTACCTGCCGAGCTAAAGGTCAGATACATGTGCACATGTTGCCCTGCTACACTCTAATTTTAAATGCACACTGGCTGCCATTTATTTCTTGGGGGTTCTTTTGTGGATGAGGGGTCGGTGGCGTAAATATTATTCATCAGAATAACATATTTGTCGGTATATGGTCTTCTGGCATAAAGATGCTGGCACTTATTTACGTAAATCATTTTAATAACCAATAGACTAGTATACAATGAGAATGCAATGAGTGATCGATTATGATGTACATCAACACTTATTGATACACTTTGATTGATGATAGTGCAGTAGAAGTCAAGTCAGACACACAATGGGTTGTATTGTGTTCATATCCATTGAAAGTTACCTTATTTTAGTTAGGTTCATGGCATGATGCATATGGTCAAAATGTATATAATTTGGGGAGTAACGAGTAGTGGATTTGTAGTGGCTTAGGTTGGTTGGTTGTTGGAGTTTAAGTCCTGGCAACATCTAAGGTCATATCAGGACGGGTACCGACTTGTGACAGTGCGCACTCGTGGTGCCCTTATAGTTATAGTGCTGCCTCACCGGGAGATCAGCCCCGCAAGCACCATGACCTGATATCCCACTCAGTCACATTATCCTGACACTGAGCCAACCAGTCCTTGCCCTGCCCTAATAATGCCGAGTGCCTGGCTAGGAAGTGACAACTATCAATTTTATCAGTCATTGGTTTGACTGGACCGGTAACCGGACTCCCGATCTCTCGCACACGAGGCCCGCGCTCTGCCGATTTGGCCACGACGCCCGAACTGGGGGGAGAAGGGGGGTGGGGTGGGGGTGGCGGGCTGAGACAATGTAGGGTAAGGTGATCCTCATCAATCAGTGACGCGAATGGCATGTCCATCCAACAACATGTATTCTATACCTATGAAGCTACATTTCATTCCCTTTAAGCTGCGAACACACTGGACGCGTATCTCGCGCGTGCGTCAAGCGTCGCGCGTGCGTAAAAAATCAAAACGTATGTAATAAAGAGAACCCGAACACACTGGCGCATGCGTTTGTCGCGCGTGCGTCACGGATCGCTTTTGGAGCGATTATTTACGCTTGACGCGTGGTGACGCGTGGCTTTTGACCGAATTTGCCCGACTTTGCCCGACTTTGCCTGACTTTGCCTGACTTTGGCTGACTTTGCCCGACTTTGCCCAACTTTGCCCGACTTTGCCCGACTTTGGCCGACTTTGCCCTCTTCCATTCCCTCTTCCATTCCCTCCCCTTCCATTCCCTCCCCTTTCATTCCCCCTCTTTCATTCCCCCTCTTTCATTCCCCCTCTTTCATTCCCCCTCTTTCATTCCCCCTCTTTCATTCCCCCTCTTCCATTCCCTCCTCTTCCATTCCCTCCTCTCCCATGCCCCCTCTTCCATTCCCCCTCTTTCATTCCCCCTCTTTCATTCCCCCTCTTTCATTCCCCCTCTTTCATTCCCTCTCTCCCCCTCTTCATTCCCCTCTTCCATTCCTCCTCTTCCATGCCCCCTCTTCCTTCATTCCCCCTCTTTCATTCCCCCTCTTTCATTCCCCCCCTTTTCATTCCCCTCTTTCATTCCCTCTTCATTCCCTCCTCTTCCATTCCCCCTCTTCCATTCCCCCTCTTCCATTCCCCCTCTTTCATTCCCCCTCTTTCATTCCCCTCTTTCCATTCCCCCCTCTCTTCCATTCCCCCTCTTCCATTCCCCCTCTTCCATTCCCCCTCTTTCGTTCCCCCTCTTTCGTTCCCCCTCTTTCGTTCCCCCTCTTTCGTTCCCCCTCTTTCGTTCCCCCTCTTCCGTTCCCCCTCTTTCGTTCCCCCTCTTTCGTTCCCCCTCTTTCGTTCCCCCTCTTTCGTTCCCCCTCTTTCGTTCCCCCTCTTTCGTTCCCCCTCTTTCGTTCCCCCTCTTTCGTTCCCCCTCTTTCGTTCCCCCTCTTGCGTTCCCCTCTTGCATTCCCCCTGTTGTGTTCCTCCCTGTTGCTTTCCCCCCTCTTGCGTTCCCCCCTCTTGTGTTCCCCCATCTTCCTTTCCCCCTCTTCCATTCCCCCTCTTCCATTCCCCCCTCTCCCATTCCCCCTCTTCCATTCGCCTCTCTTCCATTCTCCCTCTTCCATTCTCCATCTTTCATTCTCCCTCTTCCATTCCCCCCTCTTCCATTCCCCTCTTCCGATCCCCATCTTCCGTCCCTCCTCTTCTGTCCCTCCTCTTCCATTCCCCATTCTCCATCTTCCGTTCCCCCTCTTCCATTCCCCTTCTTCCATTCCTCCTCTTCCATTCCCCCTCTTCCATTCGCCTCTCTTCCATTCTCCCTCTTCCATTCTCCCTCTTCCATTCTCCCTCTTCCATTCCCCCCTCTTCCATTCCCCTCTTCCGATCCCCGTCTTCCGTCCCTCCTCTTCTGTCCCTCCTCTTCCGTTCCCCCTCTTCCATCCCTCTTCCATTCCCCCCTCTCCCATTCCCCCTCTTCCATTCGCCTCTCTTCCATTCTTCCTCTTACATTCTCCCTCTTCCAATCCCCGTCTTCCGTCCCTCCTCTTCTGTCCCTCCTCTTCCATTCCCCATTCTCCATCTTCCGTTCCCCGTCTTGCATTCCCCATCTTCCATTCCCCATCTTCCATTCCCCATCTTCCATTCCCCCATCTTCTGTTCCCCCCTCTTGCTTTCCCCCTCTTTCATTCCCCCTTCTTGCATTCCCTTCCTCTTGCATTCCGCCTCTTTCATTCCCCAAGAGGGGGAACGAAAGAGGGGGAACGGAAGAGGAGGAACGGAAGAGGGGGACAAAGGAGGGGGAACGAAAAAGGGGGAACAAAAGAGGGGGAACGAAAGAGGGGGAATGAAAGAGGGGGACGAAAGAGGGAACGAAAGAGGGGAACGAAAGAGGGGAACGAAAGAGGGGGAACGAAAGAGGGGGAACGAAAGAGGGGGAACGAAAGAGGGGAACACAAGAGGAGGGAATGGAAAGGGAGGGAATGGAAGAGAGGGAATGGAAGAGAGGGGAATGGAAGAGGGGGAATGGGAGAGGGGGGAATGGAAGAGGAGGAATGGAAGAAGGGGAATTGAAGAGGGGGAATGGGGGAATGGAAGAGGGGGGATGGGGGGGAATGGAAGAGGGGGGAATGGGGGGAATGGAAGAGGGGGGAATGGGGGTTTTATATGGGAGGTGTGTACCGGCCTTTAGACGCGTGGCAGACGCGTCCAGTGTGTTCGCTATTTACGCGTGAGAACCGCATGACGCACGCTTGTACTTGACGCACGCGCGACGCACGCGTCCAGTGTGTTCGCAGCTTTAAGCAGAGCAAGCAACACCACGCCCACCAATGTGGATTGCAAATGCTGACATTTGCCAATATTGCGCATGCGTCAGCGACCATAGAGATCGACGGAAAGTAAAGCCATAGACAACCGACACCGGACAATGTCGACAAAGGGCAGAGTGTGGCTGGGTGGAGACAACGAGCAGCGCAGGTGCGCATGTGTCGAGCCGCTCATCCACACTTCCGGTCCGTGCTCAGGTGGCGTTTTCCTCTGTGGGGCTTGCGTCTCATAATGGCACGACGCCAACTTTTTTTTTCATTAAAAAAAAAGAAGAATTTATTCACCCTGTCCATAACGGAGAAGTGTGTTGTTAGCACTTGTTTCCACCACATTGGGCAGCCTTAGTCCAATTTGGTTCAAGTCCTTTGGGGAAAAAATTCTTTTTAAAGTAAACATATTTAGTTTTGTTGAGTAATGCTAAACGTACATTTCTCAAAGGGAAATAAAACATTAATCGTTGTAAAGATTTCAAGTGTTATTATATATATATATGGTATGTCATCTGGTCTGCTTTCTAATATACTGCAAAGATGAGCAAGTGAGCAAATAAACAAAGGGAACATGATATAACACGGCCGGAGAGATTGTGTCCGCCGTGTGTTTGTGTGTGTTTGTGTGTGTTTGTGTGTGTTTGTGTGTGTGTTTGTTTGTGTGTTTGTTTGTGTGCACGCGTGTGTGTGCACACGTGTGTTTGTATGTGTGTGTGTGTATTTTTCTTGAAGATTTATACTGCCTATCATGGCTGTATTTATACTGTCCATAGCATTAAGCCCCTGTCACACATCACCGGATTGAGCAACGGACAGAATTGTCTAGTCTGGGCGTCATAAGTATCGAAATGTATTAAAATGTGTCAAAATGTTGCGATGTCGGGTCAAAGGCCGCTGGACGAACGGACATGAAACGGACATGAAACAGACATGAACGGATAGCCAACGCATGGTAAGCGGACTAAACTGACTCAAACCGGACAAGAAATATAGACATCAATCCGGCGGCAGCCATTCCAAGTTTTGCGCATGTTCAAAACTTGTACGGATACAAACCGGACTATCAACAGACTTTGTTTGGTTTCTTTCCGTTTCCTCCAATCCGGTGATGTGTGACAGCCGCTTTAAGTTTACGCCAATAAAGAGCACACACTAAAAATGTTCCAAGTTTAAAGGCGACAAATGATCAGCTTAGCTGTAGTTTACAGCTACACTTACACCTTATAGTTGGTACTGGCATTTCATTACTTTAATTTCAATAGTTCCGGTGATGATTGCTTAGTAAACCAGAGCACTTAGTGGGTGCTAGAGAATACTGCACCTGGGTCCACTGTTAAAGCACTGTTCGAGCAGCGCGCGCACAATGGGTTGCGTAAAGTGCAGCCCTACTAGGCATGCGCATACCAGGTGCGCACTTATGTCTATTGTGCACTCGTGGCCACTGTGCACTCATGTCCACTGTGCACTCATGTATATTATGTACTCATGTCTACTGTGAACTCATGTGTACTGTGCACTCATGTATACTGTAAACCTCTGTACACTGTGCACTCATATCCACTGTGTACTAATGTATGTTGTGCACTCATGCCTATTTTTCACTCCTGTCTACTGTGAACTTATGCCCAATGTGCACTCATGCCCACTGTGATTGCATGCCCATTGCGCACTCATGTCCAATGTGCACTCATGCCCATTGCCCATGCCCACTGTGCACTCATGCCCATTGTGCACTCATGCCCACTGTGTACTTATGTATATTATGCACTCATGTCTAGTGTGAACATATGGCCACTGTGCACTCATGCCCATTGTGAGCTCATGTCCACTGTACACTCATGCCCACTGTGCCCTCATGTCCACTTGTGGCCATTACACTCATGTTCACTGTGCACTCATGTCCACTGTCCACTCATGTCCACTGTGCACGCATGTCTACTGTGCACTCCTATCCATTGTGCACGCATGTCCCCTTGCACTTATATATATTATGCACTCATGTCTACTGTGAACATATATGGGTCGTTCTCAGAAACTGTGTACCACTTGAGGTAGTCTACTTGAAATGCATATTTCAAAGAAACCCATTATTGGAGAGTCAATATTTAGATTTCATCATTTAGCCCAATAATGTGGGAGATATTTTAGATCAAAAGTAAATTGGGATGGATGTAGCTAAATAAATAGAAAATTACATCATTAATTTGTGACATTGTCAAAAGCATTGAAAATAAAGTGTCACAAACTTAAGGAAAACCTCTGAATAACAGCACATTTCACTTCAAATGGTCATATACAATGTCTTCATTAAGTTGAAGACATTTATTTCTTCTTTTTAAAAATTAAAAATGATGAAATTGTTAACCTTTTCTGAAGTCATTAACATAACATTTCGTTTCCACTTGCAAGTACTATGAAACTCTGTATCAAACACTGAGTACAGATACAGTACAGTAACTATTTTCACCATTTGACAATCTATGCATGGACCCAGTTATGGTATAGTAAAAGATCAATCCTGAAATCGTCCCTAATATTGAAATTTGAGCCGAACATTTGTGTAAAATTGTTGATTCCACATTGTTAATATTTTTCTGTTTTTCTCTTTAATCATCACAAATAACACAAAACCATAGCAATGAAGTTTCAAATTATTGTCTTTGGGATGATAAAAATGGGAAATATTGCGCCTACAGCAGGATTCGAACCCACATCTCTATGCATTCTGGGCCAGTGTGCTAACCATTACACCACCTAGTCTCCCTGATATCACCACACTATCCATGCCTACCTGTCTATGTGGTTACTTGCCTGAGAGGTCAGTGCAGACTACTACACTCGTCCCCCTGTAATTCTAAGTCTTTTAATGTTTACAATTACATACATACAGGCAATGCACTAACACATACATACATAGGGTAGGTTCAACAATCATACAGCATGTAGCTTGTATAGGATCCATGTCACGGCACCAGTGTCGTGGGGGTGATGAAAATGGGAAATATTGTGCCTAGAGCAGGACTCGAACCGACATATTTATGCATTCCGGCCCAGTGTGCTAACCATTACACCACCTAGGCTCCCTGATACCAGCACACTACCCACGCCTACCTGTCTATGTGGTTACTTGCCTGAGAGGTCAGTGCAGACTACTACATTATTATTACTACTACTTTACTACTATAAAGCAAGTGGCATGTGAAATGTCCTAAAAATGCCAAGCTTTGTGTGGAAAATATTTGATTTTGGAGTCAGATTGGTTTCCATGCTATACTGCTATGTCACAGTATTGGTACACAACTTCTGAGAACGACACATATCCACTGTGTGCTCATGTCCACTGTGCATTCATGTCCACTGTGCTCTCATGACCATTGTGCACTCATGTCTACTGTAAACTAATGTCTAGTGTGAACTAATGTCCACTGTGCACTCATGTCCACTATGCACTCATACCTACTCTGCACTCATGTCCAATGTGCACTAATGTTCAATGTCCACTGTGCACTCATGTCAATTATGCACTCATGTCTACTGTGACCATATGTCCAATGTGCACTCATGTCCACTATGCACTCATATCTACTCTGCACTCATGTCCACTGGGCACCCACATCTACTGTGCGCTCATGTCCACTGTGCACTCACATCTACTGTGCACTCATGTCCACTGTGCACACATTTCCACCGCTGAGGACTCGCCATAGCTACCGGTGATGATTTTTCATCAATTTACACTGTCGTCGTGTCTACTTAATGTTGTGTCACTTAATACCCCAGTCACACGAGGCCTACGTTCGCTTACGATCGATTCGCGACGTCAAAACATCATCATTGCACCCTCCTTACGCCCTCCTTAAGTGCTGGCGTCCATTTCGAAAATTTTGGATGCAAGGAGGTTGCAACTGCTGCACTTGCAACCTCCTTGCGTCCAGTTTGGTTGGCGCCATTAAAAAGTGGTTGGCGCCATTAAAAAGTGGTTGGCGCCATTAAAAAGTGGTTGGCGCCCTGGCGCCGCCCTGGCACCGCCGGGGCAGTCCCAGGTCGCCAACCCTTTTTGTCCACTGTGGACTTATGGACAATAAGTCGTGTAAATCCAAGAAGACTAATTGAGTAGGTGCTTGGTCCATGTGGGTTACCCATTTTTATAAATATAATAATACCTTCTTCCCAATCTCTCGTGCAATTCAATTCAATTCAATTCCTGCTCTTATTTTTTATTTCTAGCAAAATTACATAATGATATCCGATGACAGATCGATGAATCGCTCGTTGTTTTCCTTGCTTAATAAGGTGCAAATTGAAATCTTGTGTTGTGGCGCGTCAAAAGAGGCCCGCAGATTATTGGTACAAAGGCCATCCCGACTAACTAACAATTCGACGACCATTTGACCAGATGAGACAAAGTGATATGATTTGTTTGCTGGGGTTTTACGTCCTAGCAATATCTAAGGTCATATGAGGACCGGTGCTGACTTGAGACTGCGCACTCATTGCGACTTTATTAAGTAGTGCTGCCTCACTGGAAGACCAGACCACTGTCACTATGATCTGATTTCTCACTCAGTCACATTATCATAACACTGAGCTAGCCAGTCCTTGTCATATCCTAGTAGTGCTGAGTGCCAGGCTAGTTAGCAACAAAGATCAATTTTGTAAGTCATTGGTTTGATTCGGCTGGGAATCACACTCCTGACCTTCCACATGGGAAGCCTGCGCTTTAACCGATTTGCCCGCCGTGTCTGGTGAGTGTTATGAACAGTGTTCGGTATTGAGACTGACCTTTGACAAATATCGTATGACAACCTGGTGTATGCACTGAAATCGCCCTTAAAGCTGCATAGTCCGATGAAATATCAAATTTTCAAAACCAAACCAATTATCTAGATTTCATTTGACATATCTAACTTAGATAGTGATGCACTTATTAAGCATTTGTTTCTGCGTAGAAAGCAATACTGAGTCAATTTAACAGAACCTGTTACTGCAGAAGTCTATGGCGTCAGAGTTTTGGCAAGCTTGCCAAAACTAATTTTCCATGTTTGCACTCAAAATATCTCAAATGGTTACCACTTAAAATAAAAGTAACTTGAACTAATGTAAAGTAGATACTAGTGATCGATCTAATATATTTTTCTCAGAAAAAATACAGAAATTCAAAACCATCGGACTATGCAACTTTAAGTAATGAAGGTTAGTTATTTTTAACAGTTAGTTTTTTTTATTGAAATTATTAGTGATTCACATTTCTTATTAACCACTGGTTTTATGACATCTGTGTAATAATCATAGTCACTACACATCTGTGAGGTCATTCATTTAATATACCCCGACGAAAAAGGTGGGGGGAATTAAGCAATTACCTTTCCTGTAAACACGGGATAAGTGCACTTTAATACTGTATTATGCACACACACAAAGAACAATAAAAAAGTAAAATAATTAGTACTGACAGATTGATTGATTGATTGGTGGTTGTTTTACGCCGTGTCGGCAGCATAGGCCATATTCATGGCGAGAAATGTTTGTTTTTTGTTCAAACCATCGCTTTTACATGTAAAAGCAGACAATCAATTATGTGCCAATAGACACTCATTAAATTAGAAAGCTCACAATCATATATTTGTGGTCAAGGGAAACAAATTCCCATAGAAAAAGAAAAGTTTTATTAATAATTGATAGAATCTATTTAGTAAACTATATGAGGTGGTACAGTCCAGCTGCCCTCAAAAAGGCTAAAATGTTTTCCTGTTTTACCTTAGTAAAAAGGTCACGCATACTGTCTGCAGTGTAGAACCGTTGGCGCAGGGCCAAAAAATCAACGCAGTACTGACAGTGTCCTTTGGAAATTATGCATGCAGGAGGTATCCATTTCAAACACCCTTTAGTACGATAACCGACCGTAGTGAATAAATGCACATGTAGGAAATCATGAACATTTAATTACAATTAAATTTTAATAAAAGATTCGTGGGAATAATAATTTAAAGGAAAGAAATATATATAGAAAGGAACCTGATTCCATATTCTTATAGAGAAAAAAAGAAATATTCTCTTGGTTTCGTCAGGTTAATTGCTTTCGGTGGTGACAGTGCTGACTGTTTGAATGGCAACTTGTAAAATTACCCGCTGTTCTGCCCTATAAGCAGATTTAACCGGGTGCACAGAAACACAAGGGAAGACGAGAGGGAATGTTGACGCGGTTTTCCAAATAGAGAATTTCGCATTACTGTGCACTATTATGAAGACCCAGGGAATCCGCTATTTGTAAAAAAAAAAAATTATTAATGCCGAATCGGTAGAGCGCGTGTCTCGTGTGCGGAAGGGCTGGATTCGAGTATCCAGTCGAGTTAAACCAATGACTTATCAAATTGCTACTTGTCGCTTCATAGCCTAGCGCTCGGCATTAATAGCACAGGACAAGGACTGGATAGCTCAACGTCAGGATAATGTGACGGAGTGGACTGGTTTGACTCGACCAGGATTCGAACTCACGAACTCATGGGTTCAGACGCTCAACTCAGTCGGCCACCCCATCTGGTCTACACATCTAACTTAAACACTGATGTACTTATTAAACATTTATTGCCACATAGAAGGGCATACTGAGTCAATTTAACAGAAGCTGTTACTACATTAGCCTATGGTGTCAGAGTTTGCCAAAATTAATTTAGCACATTTACACTTCAAATAACTCAAAAGTTCGTCATTAAAAATACAATTTACTTCAAACTAAAATAAGGTAGCTTATAACAACCAATTTAATATATTTACCTCAAAAAAATTAGAGAAACTCAAAACAATCGGACTATCCAACTTTAATAATCAAAATAAGATTTTTTCCGGAAGTTTGCTTTCCAATACCAGACGGGATGGCTGAATGAGTTACAGCGTCCGTCTCCCGTGTTGGTAGACCGTGGGATCGAACCCTGTGTAAAATATTCCGATAATCGGCAGAGGAGGGAAATGGAAATCCTCTATTATTATTCTGTGTGGCTGGCCAAGAGTGCGTATGTATGTTGTGTATATATATATGACTTGGCCCATGTTTGAGGGCAGGTAATTATAGAATTAGGGATGATTGGCAGGTCTCGGTGAGTGCACTCAGGGGCTGGCTCTCTGATGAGTTGGTCATAATGCTTGCATTGCGTTTGATTCCCCTCCCCCTGTCCTCCCCTTATAATGCGGCCCGTCGCTGCCTCCAGCCACTCCGCCTCCTGCCTCCTCCAGCAGCACTCACTTTTTTTTTGGCCTACTCCTCTGCGATCCATAATGCCGTCAATTGCCCAGGGCCGAGGCTGCACTGCCAGCTGCCACAGCACCAGGAGAGCGCCAGACACCAGCGCCCTGGATTCCGCCTCCGCAACATCCTCCTCCTTGCGCCACCCCTCAGAGGCCATCACTGGATTGCCACCGCCGAGGTGACAATGGACGCCACCGCCTGCACCGTGGAACGCCTCGCCGGGATCGTGGAGGCCTTTGCCATCAACCACACCTCCGCCCAACCACCTCTGGCTGCCGTGCAACCTCCGGCGGCCGCCGCCCCTCCCCCCTCCGTGGCCTACGCCCCGCTGGCGGCGCCCTTCCACCTCTTCACCCGCAGTACCAGGACCTTACCTGGCACTGGAAGCCTGCCGCCCCTCCCCCCGCTGCCACCTCCTGAACAGCCGTGCCCTACAACCTGGTCGCCCACACGCCGACCTCCGCTGCCGAGGCCGTCCTTGAGATCCTCGAGTCCGCCGAGGCGCAACACAGCGGAAAACGGAAAGGTATTCCTGCAGGCTATGTTTTCCTCCACGACCTGGTGGAGAGTGGGGGCGGAGGGGAAGGCGGTGAAGAAGGGGGAGGCATCCAGGGAGGAGTACAGCCTCGCCCTCCGGATGCTCGAGTCCCACCCTTCTTTCCCTTCCGACTCCATCCCCACTCTCACCCACCACACCATAACCATCCTCCGTGACAACTTGACCATTCCATGGCCTACTGTCCGCTGTTATTCCGAGACGGTGTTCACCTGGATCGCGGATGGTAGGCTCCCCGACGGGTGGCATGACCCCATTGCCATCAATGCCATCTGCCTCGAGGCCCTCACCGTCGCCCTGACGGCCGCCTCAGGCATAACATCCACCTCCCGGGCCGCCGAGTCGGCCCGCAGAAGAGGCCACCCCCGTGCCTCCCAGACCGACATGAGCACCCCCTACACCAGCGAGACCTATGGCACACCCTGTGGCACGTGGAACCGCAACCCCGCCTGCTGTGACCGCATGGCGGCCGGCGAGGCGCACGTCGATCAGGCCGCCAGGCAGCGCCACACCTGCGCCTACTGCACCAATGTCAGGTGCATCCTCACAAAACACAGCGAAGCCATGTGTTACACAAAGAAGAACCATGAGCGCGCGACGGCGGGCGAGCCCCTTGGTGGATTTTTGATCCGTCGGCGGCGCTCCTCCCCCCCAGACCGCAGCCCGCCATCCAAGCCCCGCTGCCCTGAGCGCCGGTGTGGCACCCTGCAGCCCTGCGCACCCAGATTGTGTCGCCCCGCGCCGGCCGCGACCGCAGCCCCGTCCCTGATTTGGTTGGCCGCTACCGTCGCCTTGCTGCCCAAACGATCACCCATACAATACCATTGTAACCATAAAAAAATACTAGACAAACCGACTATCTCCCTAAATTTACCATTTAAAGTCGGTCCCATGGTCGGTCGATTTAGATGGTGAGGTGAGGTGAGGCAAAGATATTTAATACTATTTCAATGTAACCAAGGGGAAGTGAAAAAATTGGTATTAATTGAGAAAACTAAATATACTCATTGCTCCCTCCCCACCTACTTTTTGTTCACTTTTTAATTAGGAGTTTAAAATGGTAACGTGGTGTTGAAATGCATAAAGTAACTGTAAATAACTCTTGACAGGGTTAACACACACACACACTGCCCGAATCACTGCAATGTGGGCTGAGCAGGATGCATTGGTGTCCACTATCTTATCAACCATCCGTACCCCCATCTAGTCAGAGATCATATCTACAAAATGGAACACTAGATGTGCAATGTGGTGTGCCGGTGGTAAGTGTATTGATTTACAGCGGCTTATAAAAGCACGGTTTTGTTTGTTGATGCTTTATGTCCAACCAACATCTGAATTCATATCAGAACGGTGAATGCAGCAGGGAGTCAAGTCGTAACCCCAACAAACAAAACATAGTTCGGTATGTGGGCGACTTCAAGTTTCTTGTTTAGGTATGGGTAACGTATTCGCGCACACATAAACTTGTAACTCACGGGAGTTATTCATGGGGCACACCGTGCAGTCTGTACAGACGCGAATGAGGTCATGTGATGTGATCAGATTAAGTGTGCAAAGCAGAAAAAGGCCAATGGCGACTTACTATATACAAGAACCGATGCATCTGATCTCTTAGTCAGTTTCCCCCTCTAGCGTCTAGGTGAGCGACTGTGTTATTCGATACAAGACATGCAGGTCAAGAGCATTCTTATTTCATCTTTTTGGCGTGAATCTTATGAGTATGATTAAAACAAAATAATCGAACAACCTTTAGGCCAAAAAAAACTAAAAATTGGTGATCGTCCCTGTCCGGGCCTGAAAAAATCGCCAGCCCCTGATTTTTTTTGGGTGGGGTGGGGTGGGGGGGGGTTAAACTGTTAAAAATGCATCAGGCTACCAGCAATTCAACTTTCGTAAGCACACAATCTGAAACTTCTAGAACTGAATGACATAATAACTTAGAATACAGTGTCCATTGCTTAACTGAAATCATTGTGATGTGTACGTGACATGTAATCCTTTGATCAGTCTAGGGTGGTCCAATTTTTTTTTTTTTTAATACTGAAAAAAAATTAAAATAAAATAAAAACCACCCACCCAACCCTGATTTGTGTCATCAAAAGGATGATCACCAATTTTCTTTAAATTATTTGGCGTTAGTTGTCCAAGTCCCGTGAGCTACCCACAATTACCTAATGCAGTATGTTGATCTGTGAGTTGCTCCTTGTGAGAGGTTCCTAGTTAGTTATATGGTGTGCTGCCCTGAGGAGGGTAGCAGGTGGTTGAGTAGTGTCACAACAGCACTCCTCACACACGGCCCTCGTGACGCCAGGCCCGTATGTGATATACTGCGCTGTAAAGCACTCAACCTCACTCTCGATCAAAAGCACGCTGTGACGTCACAACCGTCCATTGTTTGTTTGTGTGTTGTTGTTTTACATCCTAGCAACATCTAAGGTCATATCAGGACAGGTACCGACTTGTGACAGCGCGCACTCATGGTGATTTTATAGTGTTGTCCCACTGGGAAACCAGGCCACTGGCACCATGACCTGGTATCCCACTCAGTCACATTATCCTGACACTGAGTACACCAGTCCTTGCCCTGTCCTAATAATGCCGAGCGACTGGCTAGGAAGCGACACGTATCAATTTTTAAGTCATTGGTTTGACTCGACCAGGGTCCATCTTTTGCTGCTAACGTCATCACGTCTAAAGCACGTCATTGGATACCGCCAGTGCCCTTCACGGCAGAGACCAAACATATTAAAGTCTTATACAAAGCATCGACTTGCATTTGATTGATTGAGTGATTGATTGTTTCTTGCTTACTTGACAACCAACATTATTTGATTGGTGGTTGGTTGTTGGAGTTTTACATCCTGGCAACATCTAAGGTCATATCAGGATGGGTACCCACTTGTGACAGTGTGCACTCATGGCAACTTTATAGTGCTGTCCCACTGGGAGACCAGGCCACCAGCACTGTGACCTGATATCCCACTCAGTCACATTATCATGACCCTGAGCCACCCAGTCCTTGCCTATCATATTAATGCCGAGCGCCAATCTAGGAAGCGACAAGTATCAATTTTTAAGTCATTGCCCAGCCATGATATCAGGTCAATTCCCATGAATTATTTACTGTTGATGTTAGATTAGTTGTCCTATATATTATATTGTGACTTTGCTTATAGTTATAGCCGTTAACACTCTGTTTGACAAATTGTCGTGAATCCGTTTATGAACTACAAACATTATTGCTTGCCTATGGTATAGAGCGACAATTAATTGTCAGCCAAAGTGTCTGCTGTTGTGTTGTTGTTGTTAATAAATCAATGATATCTACCACCACTGTACCCTATTGTTGCCTTCTTTGCTTGCCTACATTTATGTTTTTCAGCGGAAGGTTTTTCAAATTGGCATTTGTGAGTGTGGTATGTTGAGTACGTCTATAACAGCCAACCACTCAGGCTCCCCGCATGGGAGTGCTGCCACCTGGTGTGTCGTGAAAACACTAAAGATTGACAGACTTCCAGTCAATGGACGTTGTTTACCACTGATTTGGTAATTGATAATCTAACCCTAACCCATGTTTATCTAAAATTTTGGATTGGCGTTTATGGGGTTTTGCACCTGAACTCCTCATGTATTCACCCCCCTCCCCCCACTTCTGACATGTGAGCTGTAGCTGTGACCCAGCGTGCTGTGTCACTAGTCCTTCCTGAGTAACCAGTTGAACTAAGAACCCACAGGGGTTTTTTATTGACAAAGTATTTATTCTGCCCATAACGTATAAGCTCCCGCCAGGGTGCTTGTTTTCAACGCTGGACAGATGTGGTACATGTACTGACTAGTTTCTCCAGAAATTTCCCAGCTTCATTCTTGAATGTGTCCACTGATATAAAATAACTCCATACCGAACACACATTTTTACATTGATATACTTCTCTTGATATGTGGTAATGCAAGTCTATGCGCGGCATATAAGCTGTATTCACACGGGGGAAGTTAAATCGATTCATATAAATCGACTTGCCTAGTTCGACTCACATGTGCCGTGTGAATGCGCGGCTGAGGCGTTTTAGGGCTGAATCGATTCATATAAATCCTTTAATGTAAAACGCTTCGCAAGGTGGTCTACAGGAACCGATCTCGCTGAATCGTTTTATTTATGACATCACACGCATTTGCAGTCGAGGGGAAACGTGACAGTCGAGACCTGGTGTGTGACTTTCCGGTTAAATTTGCTTTATGAACCTGCTAGAGGGGCCACATATATTTTTTCATCATTTATTTTTAGGGTTTCACTGCCCAGACGTTTTGACTGTTCCAAACCAATACGATTCAGTCCATACATATCTAGGTCGAACCCACACTCTCTCGGCCGACGTCGACGAACCCAAACTGGCACTGGTTAGTCTGGACTTGCTCATGCGCAGATATCCACTTCCGCCATAAACCGCCCTAAGTACTGCCTGTGTGAATACGACACACTTTGAAACTCAGCCCGTGTGAATGCGTGCCTAGATCGCTTCATATAAATCGCCTTCTGTAGATCGCTTTAGATTTTGCCCATGTGAATACAGCTATAGATCGTCTACAGCTTGGCTGTAAGAATTTATTAATCCGAATATTACTAAGTGTCCAGGTTAACTGTTCCCTGTCCTGATATGACCTTATATGTTGCAAGGACGCAAAACCCAAACAAACTATTAACTTCTCAAAGCTTCTTGTCACAATTATTGCAGTTTATGGTGGCGCCCCCTGACGGAGATCAGGCGTGGCAAAAATGGAAAAATTACCTCCAGATGAAACACGGAGCCGAAATGGTGCCGCCACCTGGTGTGCATGAGGTCAATATGACCGTCGGTCCAAATAACATGTTGGCGAAAATTCACCGGTCAAAAATAACTCTTGGTTATTATATTATGACTGATCATGCATCATAAATGTATACTTATTATGAAATCCTTTGAAATATATTTTTTAATCCTACCTTAGTACGAGTGACGTCGACCATCGATAGCCTGACGTCCAATTACAATCAACCATCTTGTAAAACTGACGCCGACCTGCAACAAATCAAGGACGTCAATATTTCGCGAAAACTAGATAAAAATGTGCTATCAATATCTAGGCTGCATCTTCTCGATTTGCAGCGGTAGTGCACTATGATGGCTTGTCGAGTTGAATTGGCATTAAACTCTGATGGACCATTACTAACAGTTTGACTTAGGACTTATAACAGCAAGTATAGCTTCATAATGGCGTTGACGGGAATGCCAGGGGGAGGGGGGTCTGGAAAGAAAACCTTCCAATCTGTAGGAGGCTTCAGCCTGTCAATGATAGGATTCAGTCAGAAACCTACCATTATACTGAGCCTGAGCTTCCCATTAGATGCTCGGAATAGGTTGTGTTGACTGCATAAACAGGGAGGGGGAAGGGAGGCGGAAGGGAGGGGGGGGGGGGGGTGTCTGTCGCAGTGATAACAGTTTCCAAGGGAACTATACATACCATAGGCACCCAAACAGGGTTCTTAAAATGCTTCCGATCAAATTATGTTATTAATGAGCGTGACTATATACTGCTAATGTCAAATTCTGTTATTTAAGAGACTGACAAATTGATAATGATACAGTGCTAAAATTGAAAACAGTGAGTGAGCGGCAGTCACTGTCAACATCGCGTGCATTAATAAACGAAAACAACACGCCTTCCCAAAAAAGCACAGATCGACTATTCACTGCTAAGGCTCCAGTCACACCTTCCCGGGTCAGGCCTGGGCCACCCCGGACCATAAATCCGGCGTGATCCGGGTTCATTTGTGGCAAATATGTAGATCATCCTTCTCTGGTCCTTGGTGATCATGGGTGATCCATGGCTGGTCCTTGGTGGTCCTGGATAGTCTGGGGTTGGCCCCGGATGTTTTAAAATGTCTAAAACATCCGGGCGATCCGGGGAGTCCTTGCAATCCGGGGCTAGTCCAGGCTTGTTTGGGGTATCAGTAGATTGTCCGTGTCTACTCGGGGGCAGTCCTGGACTAATCCGTGGCTACACCGGGGTCGTCCGGCTCAATCCAGGGTGATCCGTACTTGTAGTCCGTGGGTAGTAGTCTGTGGGTCGTCCATAGATATGCGAAATCGTCCGGGGCTGTCTGTGGCTGTCCAGGGGATTGGTCCGTGGGTGATCCGGATTATGATCCGGGGCTAGTCCGGGTTGGTGTGACTGGGGCTTAATATCAAATTCTCTTATTTATGAGTGAGAGGGAAACAGCGAAATCTAAAAATAACCGCGAGGTTAGCTAGTTTCCCCGCCACTTTTCGTGTAGAATCACACGACTTGAACCGCATCGCTATCCTTGCGATAGCTATCCTGGGATGAGCTAACACCGATTCATGCATACGGCCCCCAGGGCCTGTATGCACCAATCGGTGATAGGCTTAGCCGGGGCTAAGGCGCTAGCCGCGGATAGCTACCACGGGGTAGAGGCGGGTTGGAGAGCTGTGTCAATCGGTATTCACCAATCTGCTAGCCGTTGCGGATAGCTAACCGCGACCTAATTTTGTGAGTTGGGGAATCCCCTTGAGCCGGTATCGGCGAGCACCCTTATCGCATAACGTTCTCGCTCAGAACCAGCGGAAAGCAGGACGCACGACTCAATCTGGATTCGCCGTGGTGTTATTTCTTTCCATTATTCCGTTTTGTGACCAACTACCTCTGTCTTCATACCGTTTGTGAGTTTCTATTTACATTAGTGCCATCTTCACTCATCCATACATCCTTATCGACAAGCATGGCTTCTCAAAGCGACTCTGTTTGTTCTAACAAACGAGCGCGCAAAGCCAACTATAGTGACGTTGAGGTGCGAGTAATGTTGGAGGAAATTATGAGTGCACGATCTGTTTTGTTCGGCTCTTTCAACGATCAAATCAGCATGCAAGACAAAACCAAGTCTTGGGAGCAGGTGACCCTGGCCGTCAATTCGTGTGCTGTTGCCAAGCGTTCCAGACTCGAGGTGAAGGAGAAATGGAAAACTATCAAATCCGACGTGATAGGGCGCCAGAGAAGGGCGCTCCGAACTGGTGGATGTCCTCCAGACCCTCCCGTCCAATACGAGGATGCTGTGCTTCAAATCGTTGGCGCCGATTCGACCATCATCCATGGAATACTTGGTAAGTTAACCGAATAAATACCCATGTTTTTCAGCGTATGAAGTATACATAGTGTTTACCTTTAAAAGCATGTTGACAGTTTGCATATCTATCTTCATCTATCTCTGTCTATGTCTGTCACGCTTTGCTGTCACTTGTCTACACACTCTAACATTCTCTGTGAACTAGCACAATTAACTAGACAATAAAATATATTATTGTGTGAGCAATCTCCGATTTTGCGTTCTTTTGCTAGGTGCGCAGGAAATGTATCCCATGCCTCTGACTGAAAACTAGCGACTTATAATAAACAAACGCAACAACCCACTTAATTACAATAGCTGTATCAAATTTTATTATAGCGGACTAACAAGTTTTTTTGGCAGTATGCTACTCTCTACTAGTATTAAATTTGTTTACCCTATTTTTGTAGTCATCTCACTACTAGTGCCTCTGCAAAATACTCTTTGTTCACTTGGATGTCTTATCTTAAATACAGTTATTTGTTTTACTGGCCTTCTCATCAATTAATTTGTCTTTTACATTTCAGTGCCTTCCCCTTCAAGTTTCATCATGTCCTCAAACACTGATGTTGACACCGATTTGGCGTTCCCCACTCCCTCGCAATCGACACAGATGGACCCCGACAGCGAACCAGCATCGCATGCCATCACTAACGTCGGTCAACCCACGGCTTCATCGACCCCTGTGCCAGAGACAGCAACCACTGGCATGTTTGCCCTCAGCGAACCGTTTTCTCTGCCAGGTATGCTCTTTATGAATTACTCTATTGAAAGGCGCACTAACCAGGCACAAACAAATACCTCTGTTGGCATGTTACATATACAAAAGAAACATCCAGTTGAAATGCTTGTCGATTAGTGTTCACTTATTTCTTGTGCCGTTCCAAAGCAAACATTAAGAATATGCATTAAGGATGTTCGCCAACAAATCTACCAAGTGGAAATACTATTTTACTCTATAGCACATATATAACACATATTATTCTACTGCCCAATTTCCTTTCCATTTTACTTATAGAAACAAGTAGCAATTTATAATGCTTTGCATTTCCTTTTATATTAATGGAAGCAACATTAAGTTTTCTCTGCCAAAATAGAGTTTTATATAACAAAAGAAATATATACCACATATTATTCTAGTGCCCACTTCCTGTCAATTGTACTTATACAAAAACTGGCAATTTATAATGCTGTGCGCTTTTTCTACGCACAGTTGACCTCTCGCCGGCCGTCATTGTGGCAGACCTTGACGATGGCCATGTCAGTGTGAGCGCAGAGCCTGATCACACTCGACACACATCAACAGGAGCATCACGCGGGTGGACAAGCAGGCATCGTTCCCACTCTTCACAGGCAAACAGTTCACGCACGAAATCGGGCCACGGTTCCGGGAACGACAAGGAGGAACGTGCGGCATTCATACAATTTCTAAAAAATTCTAGTGAGAGCTCTAAATCAAAGAAACGCTACTTTGATGCACAATGTGACAGTTTGTTACTAAATCAAACTCGTATACAGGCACATACAGACTTGCTACAGACGCAGCAGAGGCGTGAGATGCTAGAAATAGCTCGTCTACAGAAAGATTTGGGCATTACCAAATGAGTAGTCATGTTAGGTATGTGTAAACTTAGGCCAGTCCAAACGTCACAAACTTATTTTGCATAGGAATATTTTCATACCTTTTATATTAATGGAAGCAACATAAAGTTTTCTCTGGCAAATTGCAGTTTTATATAACAAAAGACAACTATACTATATTACTATACTAATATATTTCCATAATATTTTCCCTCTTAACACAGAAAATACTAATGCTCAGCAACTGATGCCATAGAAGACATGTACACTTTGTTGTCTGTTTTTAATGGTAGCTGATATACCGACTAATTTGGGTGATTGTTTGTTGTTTTTTTACGTCCTAGCAACATCTAAGGTCATACTAATTTGTGTGTAAATAAACCAAGTGATGAACCAATATTCGCTTTTATTCTCGTGTTACTTTATATGCTTGTTGCTTACATTGACACAGCTTTATGCAAAAAACGTGTTGACAAGTCTCTGTCGGGCAGCTTTGCCAACTGCGATACGAACCCTCTCCGACCGGTCATAGTTATCTGGACGAGCCTGGATCGGAGCGTCAGCCTGTTCCTCATAGTGTGCTGCATCATCACCCTCGGAATCATTATCTGATTCTGTGTCTGATGGATCTTCGAGGTTAAGCTTTCTGGCGCGGTTGTGGAGGATGATGCAGGCGGTGATGTCGTTGCAAGCCCTAACAGGGTGCAAACGGAGCCTACGCAGACAATGCCAACGCCTCTTTAAAACTCCAATAGCCCTCTCAACTAGTGTTCTAGCAGATTTGTGGTGGACGTTATAGGCCAGTTCCTGCGCATTGTTAGGGTTGGCGATAGGCGTTAGTAACCAATCACGCATCATGTAGCCGCTATCCCCAAGTAGCAGACCTTGCACAGGTTTAGCTCCGTCCGTCTCAAATGCGTCAAAGAGGTCTGATTCCCGTAGGATACGTGAATCATGTACACTACCTGGCCAACGGACGATGCAGTCTATGAAGACCAGTTCGCTGTCACAGATCACCTTAGATGATCAAGATGACCAAGAAAAAAGAGAGAGGATTTTAAGTAGGTACGCAGTCTATGGGCAGTACGAGTAGGTGGATGGTGTCAATTAGATGTATCTAAAAACAAGCCCGATATAATCTGTGTCACTGTAAATTATTCCAAAGCGATTTTGTTCCCCTAAACTACATACTCGGTGTGCCATGACCATAACAAAAACAAATAGAATAGAAATTGAATACAAAATATATGAAGACACATATATTCATATAGGATAGGCTGAAGGAATATATTTAGCACTACACGAGTCGGTGTCCCAAGATAAGTAAGTACAAGAGCAACACTAAATGATCGTATACACTGAGAGTTTAGGGAACTGAAAAACATACCTGAGCATTGATCGAGTGGTAGTTCTTGCGGTTGACGTACTCATGTTCGTATTCAGAGGGAGCTTCGATTCTTATCTGTGTGCCATCGATGCAGCCAAAAACGCCAGGGAATCCGTAGGTGTTGTAAATGTGCAATTTAGTCCTGTCTGCCTTTTCCTGAGTAGGCAAGTGAACATGAGCGTGTATTTGGCGTATCAGAGCATCCGTTACGCGATGAATTGTGCGTGAAACAGTTGATTGACTGATACCTACGAGCTCGCCACACACATCTTGGAACCCCCCTGTCGCGTAGAAGCGTAGAGTAATCAGTACTTGCATTAGCGGTGGCAATGCGCCCTGTCGCTGCCATATCGGTAAATCGTCTCGCACACTATCTGTTATTGCAAGTATATCATGCCGACGAAATCTGAACTTGCCGAATAGCTCCTGGTCGTCAAATTTTTCAAACAGATGGCTCCGATCTCGAATAATCCGATTTCTACGCAGTTGTCTGTGGTAAAAGCGTCTGATCAACACGACATCCATCTTGGAAAAGCGCACTAACCCAATCGGATAGGCCCTAAACAGACCTCGGAAGGTGGTTTAACTTAGCCGCGGTTAACTCATGCGGTTAGCGCTAACTCCGATTGGTGAATACCGAATTTTCACATTTAGCCGTACGGGGATACCTTAGCCGCGGTTAAGGCCCTACCCCCGATTGGTGCATAC